>BJBW01003203.1:13243-31893 GCA_004320125.1 Scolopax mira | reverse complement strand
GCAGACAACAGTCTTGCACAGGAGATCAAAAAGCTCTCCAGATGTTGATTTTAAATGAAATTCATAAGCCAGCATAAACCAGATTTTAAACACTGAATAATCCTTACCACAATTTGCATGAGAAAAAACGGGGAAAAAAGGTTCCATCCTGCTGCTCTGAAACTCTCCAGGAACAGGCACAGAGTTAGATTTTGTTCCCAGACTCTTCAGATGGGAATGCTAAACACTGCAATCTGATGGCTGTTTCTCCCCTGCACTATATGGTTTGATTCTCAACATACACATATGGGGGCATCCCACGTGAAGGAAGCCTTTGACCCTCCTCACCAAGACTATTCAAAATTATGGACTGAAAAGTGTCGAAAAATGTCAGTCTTAAGCCTTAAACTTTTTCTCATCTTGCTACTTCATTGAATGCCTCCTGATTGTGCAAAAGCAGAATATTCAGGCATCAATCTAAGCAGCCTGGGTGTTATGCTGACAGTGTCTCTGGAGAGAGGAAGAGAAGACAGATTTCCAATAGCTCAGACACTTCTCTGTAAGGAAAGCTGCTCCACAGCAAGAGAGATAAATAAAGAGGGAAAGTAACACGCCAGAGAACTTTCACCAAGGTCACGTCAGGATGCTGAGCACTACCCATCTGCAGGGGAAGATTTAGATGCCCGTTCCACCACATGTATCCGTTTGCTTGTTGGCAACAACAGCCCTCAATAAACCAAACCGGTTCTAACCATGAAAGAAGGACATGGGGAAGATGATATTAGCTAACAAATACAAAAGGAAAACCAACAGAGGCAGTGCTGGATGCAGGAAAACACAACCCCACGGCGTTTGCAGAGCTCCTGCACAGCTCAGGAACAGGCAACGCAGGCTGTCCCAGCCAAAAGGATGGACAACTCTGCTCCAAATCAACGCTGACGGCTCCAACTTGCAGCCAAGAGGAGATCCTGAACACATTCTGGCAACAGCAGAACCAGGAGGCCATCAGGAATGGGAGGTTTTTTATGACTCTGCTGCTATGCAGGGTCACCTACATGTCGCAGTTCCTCATTGCTTTGAGAACAGGGCTGTGGACACGTGGCAGATCACTGCAGGCAAAGAAAAAGCCCTGCCCCCAAAATATCATCTCAGTTACTGCTGTGCCCTTAACAAGAGTGTTTCTTGCCCGTTCCAGCGATCTGAAAGACACGCTGGGCAAAATTTCAAGCTATGACAAAGTGATCTTATCACTTCTGTGCTGTTCTCGCTACACAAGCCCCTGATTCAGCAGCATGTAATAAAATCTTCATTTGCATGAAAAGCACTCTCTGATCACAAAGTCTTCTGTTCCACAGTCCTCTTCCCAGCTACAGGGAAAAGATGCAAGCACCACCCTCATTTTGCTGGTGACTGAGGTGGAAGATTTTATTGATGCTTTACTTGGAGAGGCTCTCCATATTTTAATACAATCTTCCTAAAAATGTAACAGTCTTTTGGAGTAACAGGAAAGCTGCACACATCTGAACTGTGCAAGTGCCACAAAGTTTGCAGACTGTGCTTTCACCTGCACGTTTAAGAACCGTGCCACGTGAAGGGCGTTTCGTATCAGCACACGGTGACCATAAACAGTGCTTCAGCATTCAACAAGTCCAGTCTTTTCCAGTTTGCATTTACAGTGTTCGGTGTCACCACACGCAGCACTCACAAAGGATAGATTTCAAAGGAAAGGAAGGTGTAGCCATGCAAAGAACAATGCTCTGCCTGCAACACCATTCATTGCTGTCACCGGGAACCAATAAAAACAAGTACCTCGTTATCTCTCTTTACAAAGAAACTGTTAAAGCTTAACTATGTTAGGAAACTTTCCTTTGGACTAAATCACGAGCCTAATGTATGTGGGTAGCACACACCAACGTATGCAATTAATTGGCTCTCTCCTGATGCTGCGGGAGAAAGTCCACCCTTTCAGAGGCAGGTTGAAGCCTTCGTAGGAGCCAGTCGTGTTTTCTGATCAGAGATCTCTCACCCAAACGGGTGCCAGCCCGCACTACCTTTTCAGCTGTTTGCCAAAGTTAACCGTGTCCCACCTACACGCCCCGAAATCACACTGGGCTCTGAGTGACCTCAGTCAAAACAGAAATACCTTTTATCACACCAGCAGTGCAAGTCCCCATTCAGAAATGTTATCTTTCAGGTGAATTCAGCACCAAAAGGTTACGACGTGTGCTGTGCTGATCCAGAAACGGTGCTGCCTCCCATCTATCACCGACCAGCTCATCTCCTGCAATGATGGCCCTGAGACAACAGGCACTTTAAGCTGGGCAGCTCAGAGACACATGGGATGCTGAATTTTTGAACGAGCTATTCTGAGCTGCTTTGCTAGCAATTTCTGGCCTCTACAGTTTGAAAGCACACGGTTCTGGCCCTCACAAAGAGCAGACCTGTAAGTGACATCTTGAGGATTAAGCTGATTGAGATGCAATTTGCCTAGCAACCATTCATTAAGCAGAGTTCAGAAACAGGCCAGCGATCTATTCCACCTCCTTATCTGAGCAGTAAACAGATAACAGTCTCTACTGTGTCCTCTATCCTCTGGTTCAGACACATTGTAAACAGATTTTTCAGAAGTTTGAACTCCTACGGTAAATCTCAGAGAACAATCCTGCTCTCCATACACGAGGGGTTCAGTTTCACCAAGTGCCTTTTACAAGCATGAAACAGCTCTGGAAGGAGGGCAATGGAAATCAAATTGCGAATGCATTTGCAGTTCCTGTGCCTCCAATATTTTCTCACATCAAGCACTAAGAGCCCGCCCTAACCGTTAAAAAACCCCAACCTTCATCACATGAGCATTTGGCATTGCTATTCTGATCATTGAAAAAAACTCAATAAAAATCTTATTCCCTTCCTTCATCTTCTGGAAGGAATCAATTGGCTCTTCCAAAGTCTTTGATTGAGGTTCCACCCTTCAGAGGAAAAAAAACAGAGGTCACATCCTCCCTCCCATTAAGCATTTTTTTCCTCATAAAATAAGTAAGACAACGTAAAAGTCATCAGGGAAAATCAAAACAGCTCTTCCAGCTTGAAGAATTTAGCTGAAAAGATTAAGCAAAATCATGATTTTGCATAATTGTTTCCCCACAAGAAACATCTGATAATATCCCATTCTGC
Source organism: Scolopax mira (assembly GCA_004320125.1). Classification (NCBI taxonomy): domain Eukaryota; kingdom Metazoa; phylum Chordata; class Aves; order Charadriiformes; family Scolopacidae; genus Scolopax; species Scolopax mira. Next base: position 28,743 of record BJBW01003203.1, on the reverse strand, counting down.
TCCAAAATTAAACAACAAAGATTAGCACGGACATACTTAAGACTATATACCTGAATGGTTTTCCTTTGGTGTACAGTTCTTCTGGGAAATCACTGTGAACATACAGCATGCTATTACAATTAAATATGCAAGAAAGAAGAATTAAACTGACTATGAATAATTAATACCCTATAATATTACTTCATAAGGAAAGTCTGGCTGAATATTCCGGCGGATGAGATATACCTAAATACAAGGCACATCAGAGCTGGGAGCTTTACTATGATGGAGTCTAAAACACTGGTAACTTCCTGGCTGCTACTCAATCCAAGGGGAGGTGCCAGCCATCCATGCCTCCCTTCTCCTGCTCGCTGTCCTTCAAGCTCTGGAAAAGCTGGGAGAAATACAAGTGTTGCAATAGTCCACTGTTCATCTCCATCTCACAGGTAACAGGCTTCCCAAACACTTCCCATTAACAGGTATAAAGCAATTATCTGACTTCCCAGTAGACAGAATAACGCAAACATGATGCAACAATTACTTACATGATAAGATCAAGTTAAGGTTGTGAGAAAAAAAAAACAATTAGAAAGGTTTGCAAGAGCTAAGGAATGCAGCTTACTTTCCCAGAATCTACCTTAACAAGAAAGATACTATCAACTCCCAGAGCAGACCTTCCTGTTTCAAATTTACTGGTTTGGAGGCTACAGAACATCAACTGTAGCAAAGCCACAGTTGGGTGGCTGGGTACAAAACTCTCCCTCTCTACCACCACTCTCCTTTCCTAGCTGCTAGTGAGAACAGCAATTAATAAAACATCTTTATTCTCACCAATAGAAACCTTAAGTCTCTTAAATTAATATTTACTGAAGTCCTCATAAAATTGGTATTCAACACTTGGCATTTTCCAATAGACAGTGGTCAGCTCAGCTCGGTGCTAATCGACACACAATACACTTGTTGCACACATTTTGCTGGAAATCCCCTGTTCCCCTCAGTTTATCCAAGCAGCAGAGCACACAACCACCACCCCGCTGCAGAGCGCTACTTTTAGAGACAGAGATTTGAAATCCAACCAAAACACATCTGATCAGTGAAGCAGAACAGGGCACCACGACTGTATTTGCTGAGGCAACAGCCCTATAGAATCGTGCCCCCCAGCTCCATCAGGAGGGTCTGGCTCCCACAGGATCCGACTCTCTTTCTCCTCCAAAGCAAACAAACCAGGGTCTTTCTGCACGCAGGCAAAGTCATTTTAGATGTATGCTAGCTTCATATTAATTTTCTATTAAAAATTAATAGGACTAAATGAAGCTCACAGGCTGGTAGGCACCAAGACAGTTATTTTGCTGAGGCACTCGTTGCCTGGAGGAGCAGAATGAAAGGATGGGCTGTGGTGTTTCTGCAGGAGAGGGGCTGTGGGATCCACTGGCCAGCAGCTCATCCCCTGGGCTGATGGGGAAGGTGGAGCCCATGAAGAGATCATCCTGGTGAAAACCCCAGTGTCTTCTCACTGGAGATCCAGTCTTCTGGGACACTGGCTCTGATCCTCTCCCGTTTGCACATGTGCCCCTTTCTCCCTGCCCAAATTAATCCCCCCATCGCCAAAAAGCATCTGCAAATACCCAGAGTTTACACAAGCCAAGTTTAACCTTCAGTCCCTATTAACGTTAACAGAACAGAAAAAATTAACCACGGTGCAAAAAGAAAAAAATCTGTATCTGCATTTCTAATTATACCAGAAAACACACCACGTGGCAATATTTCCAAGCACCTTGCTGGGAATAAAATAGCCAACAGACACTATGGCTCCCATTTTGAGCAGTGGATCCAAGAGCAAACAGTATTGAGGCTTTCAGCATGAAGGGATGAGGATGTGAGATGAAGGACAATAAAGTGATGTACATTACTGATGATAACAAAAATGTTAATAGTTAGAGAAACAGTCACCTTAAAAATCTAAAATTTCACGATCTCTCCTACTTTTTAATGGCTTAGCCTACTTTTTCCAACCTAATTTGCATGATCAAAATAGGCCTCCTGCCAGGAAGCATTAAAATGGCAGCCCCCCATCGAGACAAGACTCCCTTCACCATACGAGACTGAAAGCCTAATAACTATTCCTAAAAACATTTTAAATCCATTAATGTTGTTTAGTAAACATTTATTTAGAATTAGTGCAACTATCAGAATCTTCTTTATCACGCTCCTCTGAAGCGTTTTATGGGGGAGCAGGTACCCCCTCAAATGACTGTACCATCTCCAATCCTCTCCAAAAAGCTGAGCACCCTCATGCGCCTGCTCTGCACCATTCTGAACGGTTTTCCACCCAAAACCTTCAAAGTGTTCTCCAACACCAACCAGACAATCCCAACAGCTCCTTGGGGTACCAGGCTGGCCAGCTGGAAGCACCCCACCAAGATAACCAAGATATACTGACCAGCCAGACTGGAGTACACCAACCCCACTGACCTCTACACGTAGCAATTAATTCTATCCACTGAACAAAACCCAGGCTCATACAATAGTAGTATAAATCTCAATATTACTGATGCAACCAAAGATCTGGATTCTGGTACAAATATACAGTGCTTTATACAAATTTGTCTGAGCTATCTGTTATCCTTTCAGTGCCATCTGCGCAAAAACAGTTTTATCTAAGCGTTGGAAACTAAAATAAATCATTTTTTCCCTATCTGTGATCTTGTCAGAGACAGACACCACAAACCTGAGAGCTGACTAGTGCAGGCTTGTCTAGTTAGAAATAAAATCACATCTGCATCAATATGATTTATTTTTCATTACAAAATAAGGCAAAGCAGGCCTTTAATATTGAAATAGCCTCAGACTACACCCTCCCAGCACACAGAAGACATAATAAACAGTGCTGTGCTATATTGTCAAAATAAAACCAGGATAGGCATTGTCATTTCCCCTAGTAAGAAACGCCACAATCAAGAGATACATTTTAATTGCCACACATAATGAAAAGGACCTGCTCCTTCTCCACCTGCTGTATTTATTGCTAACAAAATATAGGACTGTATGGGTCAGTGGGGTATCTGCTGGTACCATTAGCTTTTTGGTGGATCTGATACTGGAAACTCAACTAATCTAAATGCTGATCCCTTAAGACAGTACAGCCCATGATTTAAGAAATGTTGGTCCCAGGAGACCCGTTGTTTCTACCTTTGAAGTAAATAAATTATATTCTCCAGAAGGATTACAAACAGAGAAATTCATTTCTGCTGGTTACATTCATTTCTCCTGAATACATTCTCCAATCAGCTGCCATGGCTAAAGGTTCACACAGGATCACTGAAAACACCAAAACTGTTTCATTTTCTTATATAGCGCAATTTTTCACATCTGAACCCACTGTTGTGAGACTGCAATGGATTTTATTTGGTGAGTCAAGCCATCTAAAGCACAGCTTACAAAAAATAAACACTAAACATTTTTAGAACTAAATTTCCTCCACAGACTGCATTTTATGCACTTTCACTGGAAATGTTACATCAGAATCAAATCAGATTTAATTGGCTCTTAAATAACTGAACAGCCACTTTAATTTTATTTCAATGGCAATAATTCATAAATCAAGCAGCTGAAATCCTAGCGGAGAATGACAAGTAAATAGAGCAGAACAGACTGAACGAGAGTATGAACACCGCACGGTGAAAGGTGATTTTTCTTAAACTTTGTGCATCGCCATTTTATGGGCATCACAAAGCTACCGCCACATAAATACTTGGAGCTAAAATCTGTCAGCCCCGGGATACTGCACAGTTTATCAGCAGTAACTGCTTAACAAAGACCAATGGATGAGATGATCCTTGCCCAACTGGAACTGCTGGGGGAATGGCTGGGGTTAACCAGGGATGCAATTTCCCCTCATGCACACTAGATGGAAGTATGTAAAATCTTAATTCTTCCCTGCCTTGGCTTAAGTAAGTGGTTGAAATGTTATGTTGTACTGTCACATTTTGAGAAGCCTTTCTTTGGTTCTTCGTCTGCAGCTTCATTCATTGGTTATCTGTAAGAAGATGCTGAAATATTAAAGGAAGCTGCGTTGGAAAATAGCAAATATGAAAGAATATACATCAGAAATATTGAATATATTATCCAGACTAATTTCTAGAGTACATGGGTTCAATTTCTAGAGTATTTAAACAAGAATCACTAATGAGATCCTTCAGCGAAATTGAAGTTATGTTTTCTAAACATTCAGGCTATTTTAACAAAATAACAATTCTAAAAATACCACCTTGTCAACGAATAGAAACAGTGAACAGAAAAGGTATAAAAGGCTTGATAAATGCTGTTACAATTTTGACTGGAAATAACCCCCAAATTTCTAGAAAATACTAGAAGAGGCACAGGGAGAAAGAGCAACCTGAAGTCTCACAGAACAAGCTAAACACAGATCAGAGCAGCAAAACTGAATGGGATTAAATTACACACAAATCTTCTGGAAACAATCTTAAAAGTGACTTGTTCCAAAACAAGCCATTTCTAAGTTTAAACACTGAAGACTTCACAGACAGGAAAACTAAAAATCAGGCAATAGTGTGACCAAGAAAAAGGTGCTGGAAGAGCTGTTTTCCCTTGCCTGCTCTGGCCTTTTCACATATTGATTTTCCTCTGTGCTCATTCACAAATGCTCAGCACAGTTGCAAAAAATTTAAAGTCAGAGGATGCATGAATTACCAGTTCTAGGAACACATTACCCATTCTAGGCAAAAACTGAGGGCTTTTCTGTAGCTGAAGGAAAAAACCCAAGGCAGAATCAGAACAGGCTGATGAGCTGGAAGAGAAGGGCAACACAACTTTCCCTGTCCACAATGAAACCAAAGCACATGATAGCCCCACCAGCTTAAAAGACCAAAAACTAAGAAAAGCAGTGACAGAATAGAAGGATGAATGAAGAGCAATGCTGGATAGAAGAATAATAAAAGTAGGCATGAAGGGCTCCCCTTTCCAGATGTTAAAAATATATATGTTTTTCATTTCAGATTTATAAAAAGATTAGCAGAGGAGGAAGTTTCCTTTGGAGAGTGGGAGCCTCTGTCATTTTTATTTTTTTGAAAAAAGCTCATACAATGCTATTTCCATCCAACAGAATTTAAACTCTATATATACACACGGTACTGGCTCAAGACAATAATCGTACGACATTTCTCAAAGCATTCTGCGTGCAGAAACTGCCTACAGAGAGGAACAAAATGAGTGGCCAGGCAACAGCCACAGGAAAGGGCAGGACTGTGATATGCGAGTCCTCAATAACACACACTCAAAGTTTAACAACATGAAGGCAAGAGGAGAGAGAGCAGGATACAGCAAAGGACACGCCGGAGTCAGGAAATGAAAAGAAAAAAAAAAAAAATCCACGGCGCTTGACTTATGCAATATTTTACCAAGGCAAAATACACTTTTTCTTTTTTTTTTCTTTTTACCTCTTCCACTGCCCTGTGCCCCTGTGCTCTCCCTATAGCAGGAAATAGTTTTTTTCTGCCAGGAACCCCACACTCACCATACAGGAAGAAATCACCTGGAGGAGGCTGTGCGTGGCTACCATCTCCATCTCAGCTGCGATGCGCAGGAGGGGGAGATTGCCCCCAAGTAGGAGAAGTGAAATAAGTGAAATTACAGAAAACAATGGGATGCTAGACCTCCTCCCAGCAGCAAAGCGTGTCGTTTCACCTATTTCCATTAGCTCTCACATGGTTCCCAAATTAGAAACAATCAGAATCCTGCTGGAAACAATATACGGCACCTTAATTGGGTTGGCTGCACTACAGACGTCAGCAACGTATCACTTGGTAGATCATTTTTTGACTGCCTTTTTTTTTTTTTTAAATACCAAAAATAGCTTCACTTTCATGGTTCACCTTTTCTGCATCACATTACTACAGACATCCTAAGAAATTAAAAAAAGGTCTCACTCACTGCACACCAAAGATGCTACAGAGCCCGCTCCCGCTGGAGGCAGGATCTGCCACCTCATCCAACAGAATTATACTTAAAGGTTTGCATTTACAGGAAACCTGCTTTCTAACACATTTCCCTCTAGCACACCCATCCATGCATCTATTTAAAAGCCTGGAGCAGTTCAGTTATCTCTAAATACATCAATAACCCAGACGTTCAGCTCAATTGCTCCACGTGTGGTTCCAAGCACACCACCATCAACAGACTCGGCGACGCTGCACGGGACCGGAAAACTTACATTAAAAAAAAAAAAATAACTCTCTCCCGAGTACTACACCCCTGCTCTTCTGTGCCACAGCCAGATTGCAGCCAAACTACCTTCTTGTGAAATTATTCCAATAACGAAATAGCACCATTTTCTTCACAGACCCTGGAAACTTGGACTAGCCTTCAATGGGAAGCAATGGGAATACGCAAACTGCGCTTAATTCCCGAGCACAACGGGAGAATAATTATAGCAACAACATACCAAGTACAAAATGAGATGGGAGGCATAAAGAAACATCCAGAGAGAATGTACCAAATGAAGGAAAAGGGGTCTAGAGCCTAAACAAAGCGAGATCAGCCACAGAACACAGTGGTCACTGTTTTGGCTTGGATTTTTTTTTAAGTGCCCATTTAAATCAAATTACTAAAACCACTAAAATCAGCAGCCAGTGAAGGTGCTGGTCTCTGTCAGTTCCAGGTGTAGGCAAGACTGAGGCCAAGCTATGCCTATTTGGGATAGTAAACTTAGCTTTTGAGGAATACAACCCATCGGAAAAAATATCTTTGAGGAATACAACCCATCAGAAAAAAATATCTTGAGCAAAGTTAAAAACTACTTTTTCTGGATGCCAGTCAGCAGAATGCCTTTTCAGAAGCTCTGCTCCCCAGCAGCTAAATCAGTACTTGGAAAGCAATTATTTTTCAGAAAGAAAAAAGATGAACAGTGTGACAAACTCATTTTAGCATTCATATTTAAACTAACAATCTGCAATTAAAAGAAAAATTGCTCAAAGACCATTACGTTGAAGATTTTAATACGAGTCACAAAATACAATGAGAGAACAGGAATAAGGCACACCACACAAGGAATAAAAATTTAAATTATTCATTTAACTTCCCGGTTTGAAAACATTTAAAATGCTGAAAATGGAAAGCAGTGGGGTGAGACACTTCATTACAGATGCAGAAAGCTGTGAAACTGTTACTCATCTTCAGGAGCATCTTACCCCACAAACAGCCTTAGAGGAGTCAGCAGGCCCCGGATACAGCCTACAATGTGACAGAGTGACCTGTTACTCCACTGCTGGGTGTAGTATTTCAGTGAACTACACGTTCTTGAAGCAATTATTTCAAAATTGTGATCGCCTGTTAAATAAATCAAGCAAGTCAGGCTGCGGCTATGTTCTTGCTGGTGTATTTAGTCATTCCATAAATCCCAGAATCCTGGAAATTACTAAGCTTTAAAGGAATATAGAATGGACATTACTTCATCTCCCATCTTCATAAATCAGCGACTCCCCTTGCTATTACCTCGCTGTAAATGAGCAAGCCAGCAATATTCAGGATTCAGAGAGAGAGGCTTTGGGGTGGGGGCAGTCAGGGCAAAAATGAAGAAGAATAAAGGCAAATGGATTTCGTGGAACCAAGGTGGAAAAGAAAAGGCCATCATTTGAACAAAACTATCCCACATCCAGGTGTTTCAGTGAGTGCAGGCAAGGATACAAGCTAAGGCTCCTGTACATGGCACAGCAGGCTGCGTTTCTGGGAAATAGAGATACTTCAGTCCTTGACAAAATCCTTACTTTGTCTCTTGATCTGGTAACAGTTCCCAGAAGCAAACATAGATATAAAAGCTCATCTACCAGAGGACAACTTGAAACAAATACAAATAAGACTTAAACGAAGGCAAATATCCAAGTTAAAGAGAACATAAGGGTTCCTTAATTCTACATTTGGAGGAAAAAACAATACTATGTGGACATTCTCCAACATATTTTTAATGCTATTAGCAGAAACAGCACCCCAGGCTGTGCTCAAACAGAAAAAGCGTGAATCTGTTTGCAATGTGAAATGAAAGGGTGATCAAAAATACCATCTTATTAAAGGGTATTTATTTGGTGCCAAGCACATTATTTATTCTCTTGAGAAATACATGAAATGACAGAGGGATAACTGCAAGTAAGGTCACTACTTCATGTCAGTATCAAAGCTGATCCTTAACAGAATTTAAGCACCTGCCTTTTCTTTTATCTCAGCATAAAATGAGATATTTTTTAAAATTTTTTTTTTTTTACACTTCAAAAGACATGTAATACAACAAAAATATGCGCCAAGCACGAAGGAACACAGAGCATGCCAACATCTTTCAGCAATCATCTTTCCCTTGTCATCCACTATGTCAGATTTATCTATTTTTGCTTAATTCTTGCTCCAGCAATACATATCCTTCCTCTCTCTACACTATCGGGCTGGTTGGGCTTGAACTCAATATGGCTTCTTAAAATAATTGAGAAATATTGAAAATAATTGAAGTGATGCTTGCAAATTACAGCCTATTCATCTTCTAGCTCCAGCTCAACCTGTGACTCCCCCAGAAAAGGGTCAATCTCTGATTTCTTCACCTCACAAATTCTACCCTACTGCACAGCATAAATACAGTTTTAAAAATAAAGTAGTCTTTCTTTTATGGAAGCATTTTTCTCTGAAAGCTGCAGATCCTGTATTTATTGCAAATCTTACCCTCTGTTTTCTCCGACTCTTTTGATCCAGACCTTCCTCTACGAAAAAGGAGGGGTCAGTTAATTTGCTGCTGCTTCATTTCTGTTGTTGATGCTTTTCCTCCCCATAGAGTTTTCAGACCCTTTGGGACTGGCTTTACAGGACACCAGACCCACCTGTACACCCTCCCTGCACTCCCTTCACCCCCCAGGCTGCTCTCTGTGAGACCCTGCTCTCTCCACCTCTAATATCTGCAATGTGCTTCAACAGCCTCTTTCCCCACCGTTTTATGTATTTACTTAAACAGACTCTAAGAAAGTTCCAATTCTTTAGGTGGGAAAAAAAAAATACAGAAATACATATGCTGAAAGGAAAAAGCAACTATCACCACTCTATTCCCTTCCTGCCTACGTAGTAGCAAGCACAGAATTTTGTCAGTTGGCTGCTGAATCAGACGAAGTTTCCACAGCGCACACACACAAAATCACGAAGCCCAACACGTCCAGTAGGATTTATTCAATCACAAAGTCATCACCGTTGCTCCAGAGCGAATGACATCACTCAGGAACCCAACCTCATCCACCCAGAGCGTGGCTCTCCCGCAGCCACCGGCATAACAAAGAAGGGGATTTGGGCAATAAGGAGGCAAAAGTATCGTCGCAAAAAGTTTTTCCTGACGTTTTCTGAGACGTTAGAGGTGATTAAAGAGAGAAAAATGAAGGGCTGTGATAAGAAGCGAGTGTGATGAGTTAGTACTGAGCTAACTAACCTGCACCTGTGATTTATCCTCAAAAAGTTGTACCCGAGCAGCAAGAGGTGATACCAAGGGGGGATGAAACAGGTCCATAAGCCCTCACAGGTGCTGCTCTGGGAGGATCATAGGCTGCCCAACCAAAAGCATTTAAGGCATTTAAGTGCTTTGCCTGCACGGGTGGACCAAAAACCAGGTATAAAGTCAAGCTCTGCCCGCTCTCTTCACGGCTGGTGTTAAAGATGCTTAAAAAAAATAATAATTAAAAAAAAAAAAGGGAAATCAGAACCATCAGAAATTTATTAACGATACTTCTTGGGGGAAAAGAAAAAAAATATATATACAAAAAGACACTTTTTCTTGGGATTTACACAAAGGATCTCGCACACATCGCCATCGCAATCACCCCTCCACACACACTGCCCCCAACACGCCTTTTTTCCACCCCCCCCCACCCCCCGAAGGCATTTCTCTGTCGCGACGCCTGGCGTCCTATCGCGATTCTATTCCCTAGGAGAGGGAAAAAGGGCTGAAAGGCTCCGAGGGTCGCAGAGGGGCTACGGAGGGGGGAACCCCCCCCTTATCGCCTCACAAGGACGAGCCGGTGAGGCGGGTGGGCCGGGGCCGCCTCCCGGGAGCGGCCCAGCAGCGCTGTCGCGACAGAAGGAGGGGTCGCGACAGCGGGGTTACCTCACGCCGCCTCAGAAGATGGGGGGAGGGGACACCCGGGAAGGACAATGAGGTGGGGGTGTGTGTGTGTGTGTATGTGTGGGCCACACCGCTTAGGGCCCGCCTCACGTAAGCGCCTTCCTAAGCCGTTAGACTACTTACTCTCGGTGCCCCTGCCCGGGCCTCATGGCGCCGCCGCCGCTGTGCCTCTACCGGCCCCGCCGTTTCTTCTTCTCCTCAGCCGCCGCCGCCGCCGCCACCACCCGCCCGCTCGCTCTCGCCGTGGTGGCTGCGCCAGACGCTCCCGCGCATGCGCGCCAACCGCCCCCCCCCCCCCAGTCTAACGCGCATGCGCAGCGCTCCTTTTCCCCCCCCTCCCCTCCGCGCCATAGCGCTCCCTGGCGGCCACGGGAAGAACATACAACCACTGAGGGAAGTTGGGGGGGGGGGGGAGCTCAACCGGAGGGGTTCCAGCCCGCTCCCCCCGTGATACCCGGACCAAAAAAGTGTCCCAAAACACCCCCCACTTGCCTTAAGTCAATTCCTCCACACACACCCCCACCCCAAATTTCCTGAAATCAGTTTCCCCCAACTTCCTGAAATCAATTAAAACACACACACCCCCAATGGAGGAAAGCAGCATTTTTCCAGTGAGGCACCTGGCTCGGCACATGTTAATTAGCCTAATTATCAAACCTCATTAACAGGAGAGAATTCATCTAAACTTCGTTAACGGGAGAGGCTTCTCGAGGAACCCGGTCCAGAGGGAGATATCCCTGACCCACGGGGTTTGGAACTAGATGATCTTTTATGGTTCCTTCCCAACCCAAACCATTCCATGGTTCTATGACTTCATCCCTTCCCACCCCCTGGGGCATTTCCATCACCCCCAGGACCAGACACAGCTTAGAACCTCTTTTAATTATCTGGGCCAGAAGGGACCTCCAAAAGTCATCTAGTCCAACCCCCCCTGCAGTCAGCAGGGACACCCCCAACTAGACCAGGTTGCCCTGGGCCTCATTGAGCCTCACCTTGAATGTCTCCAGGGAAGGGGCCTCAACCAACTCCCTGGGCTGGCTCAAGTCTCTGTGGAAGGGCGCCTAAAAGCAAGCTGGAGAGGGACTTTTTACAAGTGACAGGATAAGGGGTAACAGTTTTAAGGTGAAAAGGGGGGGATTTACATTAGGTATTAGGAAGAAATTCTTTGCTGTGAGGGTGGCGAGACACTAGCCCAGGTTGCCCCATCCCTGGAGGTGCTCAAGGCCAGGCTGGATGGCGCTTTGAGAAACCTGGACCAGTGGGAGGTGTCCCTGCCCAGGGCAGGGGTTTGGAAGAAGATGATCTTTAAGATCCCTTAAACCTTTCCAACCAAACCATTCCATGATCCTGACCTCCACCTGAATAAAGGAAACAGCCCCCCTGCTGCCCCCACCTGATGCCTCTGACCCCTCCAAGCACTTACCCGGATTTCTTCCAAGGTGTAACCTTCAGATGCCACAAGTTGGGAAAGGGGATCTAAGCTCAGCTGGGAAGAAAGGAGGAAAGACATAAAAGCGTCCTGGTTTTAGCTGGAATAAAACGGACGGAAGGTATAGACTGTGAGGTCTGGCTGATGGGGAGGAAGAAAGGAGAGGAGAACAATTGCTTGTGCTGGGACCTCATTTTATTGCAAGGAAAATACAAAAGTCGCACTGAAACCTTCGAGGGAGCGCAGTGTCCCCTCCTTGGGGGAAACAAGACAGTCCACACTCTGGAGGATTCTCATCCTGGCTTTCAGGTGATCCTGCATTCCTGGCAGACAGAGTTGCAGCCCAGACACAGGCTTTTCCCAGTGGCATCCCCTTGCATTGTGACAGAGAGGGGATGGTGGGCACAGGATTTGCTCAACAGGTTTGGGTTCCAGGCAGGAGCAGAGTCCCCAGCAGACCCTACCAGATCTCCTCATTTAACTGTCGGGGCAGCAGCATTGTTAATTTATAGTCGCACACAGGGATTTACCTGGATTTGTGGCAGGAAGCTACCCAGAGCTGCAAACACTTGAGCACAGTGGTGAACAGAGACAAAACTCAAGCCCCCAGACACCAGGTCCCACTGCTGTTCCTACTTTGGGCTCTTCTTCAGCTGCAACAGCCTCTCCATTTGTATCTGCAACCCTCGGGCAAAACGTAATGACTTTACAGTAATGTTGGTGCAATAAACTATTCGAATTCCTAAAAAAGAGGGTCCACTCTGGCTTTGCATGATGGACACTCTGAAGAGCTAAGCATCTATGAGATGCCGATAAGGGCATCCATCTTCCAACCAAAACACTCGACATCCAGAGGGATGGACAGGCAGGACTCCAGCTGGGCACCAGAAACAAGATGTGGAGAAGCCGAAAGACACCTATTCCCTGCTCTGTTTCCCCTTTCTGATTAATATGCTCCAGCAAACACTCACAAGCCCATGCTCTGACCTCCCTGCTCCTCTCGCTGGTGGTCAGGGAAGCAGCTCGTACACACACCGAGAACAGATCATGGCTCCATTTCTCAGCTTCTCCAGGAATCCGCTTAAGGAGCTGTGACCAGACCCATCCCTCTGGAACAAGAGCCACATACTAGTAGCGTGAATTGCTGAGGAAGTTGAAGGAAAGGATGATAGGGGAAAAAAGAAGGAATAAGCACTCTTCCAAACTACTCCACAGAAGAAGTCAAAATGAAAGCAGCAGCTGGCAGTTGTCTAAGAAGATGGCACACACAAGCCTGTGGGCAGGGCTCCCACACAGGAGTTGGAAACCATTGGCCTTTGTGATCTACAGAGAGTTCAAGAACTCCCTCCATCACCCCCAGTCATCTCTGCTAGCCCACAAACCCCTCCACTCAGGCTGCCTGGGCAACACTGACCCCCTGCAGTCATACATTCACTCCCATGAACTTCACCATGAAGACCACCAGGTGGGCATGGGTTGCTTCTTCCTCCTGCACAACCACTGCTGGAGTCACAGCCTTCAGAAGGGATGATAAACATGTGCTAAAAGACAGGAGAAGCTCCTGCACTTCCAGGCACAAACATTTGACAGCATGGACAGAGGACACAGCCCCAGAGAAGTAGATGAGAGCTCCATAAACCCAGTGTGTGTAGCTGTTTCTCTGATGTTCATCCTCAGCTTCCACAAGACAAGGTGCCACGGAAGAAGATTTTATTTCAAGCTTGGGCCATTCTCCCAAAGAATAATATATTCTACTTCAGCTCACTATATATCATCCTCTGTTTCTGGAATGAACACAGGTGCCAAGATATCCGCAAGGGAAAAATGGGACTGGTTTCTTCGTGTGACCAGAGAGCTCAAGGGCTGTTAAAATATATGCAAAGAGCTCAACTCTTCACATCCACCCTGAGCTTCAAGCGAACATCACACAGGAAAACGTTCATCAGGTCCTGGCCAGCCTCCTGAGCAATCCTGCTGATAATCTTACCTCTTCTTCCAATCAACATCATCTGCATTAAAATCCAGAGAGAAGATCATCATACTCATCCTTACATTGCTTAACTGCCAGGAGGAATCACCCAGGAAAACAACAGGGCAGCCACGGAAGCAATCAAAGGGGATACAACAGTTGGGGAAATCCTGAGATCAAACCATGGGCAAGAGGTCACTTTGGAAAGATGTAAACTGTCACTGAACAGCCTGTGACTGTGTCAGGCACTGGCTCTTCCCAACAGAGACCCCACAACTGATGGAGAGGGGATCACAGCAAAGATGCACGTGCACTGTTCCTAGGAACCCTCCTTTCATGCTCCCCAGAGCCCCACATCTCTTCTGTTACTCACCATATGAGACTTCCTTGGGACCAAGAGGTTCTGCACGATGAGGAGCTCCCCACTTGGACCTTCCTCCCACATCTCAGTCACCTGCAACAGCAAACGCGCGCTCAACAGCTCTGCAGAGCTCCTCAGGAACAGCAAACACCACTCAGAGACTCCAGCTCAGCTCCCCCTGACACAAGCTCCCCCTCAAAGACACAGAGAGTGTCACAGCACCTGACATGCAAGTCCCAAGCCAAGTCTGTAAAGAGTTAGAACTTCAAACAAAGGGATTCTCATCACTTAGTCTGATATTTCCAATAAAATAGCTCGAAAGCAAGACTGCTCCCCACCTGAGTCACGCCATAGGGCACTTCCAGTGGCAGATACTCCAGTATCTTCTCCCGGATGATATTATCACAGATCTCTTGGGGTGACTGGCTGGTCAAGACCTCGCTGTGAAACTCCCAAGGGCCTGGCTTGGCTTGCATCAGGAGGTACCGCTGTCAGCATAAAACACACATCACACCCATCAGCTGTCACATACTGCTCTCGTGGTGCCACCAACCCCTCTGCTCATCTCACAGCACGTCACTATGAGGACACTGATACTAGACAGGCAACAGGGCAGTAGATCAGTATCTTTGAAGGGGAGAGGAGAAAGGGAAGCTTCTGAAGCTCAAACCCTACCAAAGGCTCACACTCCCCTTGAGCCATTCGTATAAAAGTATCATTTGGAGCTGAAAGATAATGCGTTGGGTGGTTTCATCATTATGAACAAGATTCTGTTTGGAGAGCCCCAAATAAGAGTTCTGCACAGAAAACTCTGGAGATACAGCATGGATATGCTCCATATCGACAGATGACACTTCCCCTTGCACCCCAGGCCAAGAACAGCAGCTCTACTACTTCCTCACAGGAGCTGAAGCTCAGTATGAAGTACCAGGGTCCCACAAGGGTAAGAGAAAACCAGCCTCAAAGGGTAAGAGGAGTTCAGATCTCAGTTACCTTGAGTGTATCCACCTCTTCCCCACGGAGAGCTGCCAGCATGAAGATCTCCTGGAAGTGTGGCCAGCCTTTCATATTTTTTAGATCCCTGGGTTTGTAACTCTTTGGCCCTTGTGCTTCTTCTGCGACAAGCCTGGACTCGGAAGCCCTCATATCACTGCTGCTGTCCAAGCTACAGCCTTCCTGGACTTGATCAGCTTCCTGCAGACCATGAGGCTCATGGGCCCTGTTCTCAAGTGGAGAAGTCCAAGTTATTTGAAGAGGAGACTTTGCTGAAGAACTAGAATTATCTTTAAATGCAGATCTCTCTTCCAGTTTCCTTCCATTTATAATTCCCTCTGTTAGCTCATTTACTAATTCCAGGAGGATGAACTTCTTCTTCAGCAGATCTACCTAACATGAGAGGGAGAGGTATCAGGAATTTGTCCTAATTTCAGTTGGCAGCTAGGCCCTGAATCCAAAAGAGCTAGAAGAAACCACCCAAGGGAGGCAGCTGCTGCAGGATAAGGCTTCTTGAACAGACATTTTTCCAACCAGAGGCCAAACCAGTGTGTGCCAGCAGTTCCAGTACAGTTTGTCCAAACACTCTTATCTTGACAGCAACACCTACTCA
>BJBW01003203.1:0-13145 GCA_004320125.1 Scolopax mira | reverse complement strand
TCGCTGCTGATGCCGAGCACTGTCTGAAAACACTGTCCTAATGGACTGTAGAAGGTAGAAAGAACAAGCTCCTCATTTACCTTGTTCAGAACCAGGACACTGGGGATCTGGGGAAACTCAGAAAGACACTTCAGCACCTCCTTGCTAAGAGAATTTCGTGTCCAGTGATCTGACACATCCACTAAAACCAGAACTGCCAGAAAAGAGGGAAGGAAACATCACGAATCTGCATTTTCCAAAACATTTGCTTTCAGCTTCTCTACAGCCTATGGTCGAATCACTTCCCTCCTGCTCCTTCTCTCTCTTCTACAGGGGAGCATGCAGATGGAACAAAAAAAGGAGCATTTTAAATGACAAAACAACAACATTCAATTTACCCCTGTCATCCCAATGACATAACACATAATAAAACTCAACATCCAAGACCAATTATCAAGCCAAGGTGCCTCTCCTCAGGGCCAGGCAATTCTTATCCACTCCTCAGCTCAATATTTCAAATATTTTCACTGTCTTTCCTACCTCCCTCCTAACTCATGCTCCCAGAGCTGTCTTTGCTACCCAGTAACATTCAGATACCACAGCTATAGGGCTGTAAACTTCTGTGGCACATAAAGGGTTTGGCTTGATCCAAGAAGAGTTGAGTACCCACCTAAATCCGCATGTTTCATGCTGTCCCATGGGTCTGTCAGCATGGCTTCATCTAAGTTATGCCTGAAAGACAAATGCAAATGAGGAAGCCAGACACACACAATCATAATCATCTTATTTACCCCTCAAAAGGGGGGAAAACAGCATTTTCCATCATTCCATCTGACACAAAGCTGTCTTATGTGCTGTGACATCCCCCAAGGGATTCCCACAGGCTCTGTGTGATACTGAAATTGCAACAATAGAAAAGTTCAGAGACCTCAGCAAGACTAAAAATGCACATTCTTGTCACTCGTACTTTACAAAATCACTCCCTGGTTTTATCATACCTCAACAGACAGAACCTCCCCTGTTCTCCCCCAACAGCAGTGATACCTTTTGGCTTTAAATGGACTAGTGAGGCCAGGTGTGTCCAGAATGATCTAGAAAGAAGAAAAAACAAATCTTGTAAGTTAGCAACCAAGCTAAAAAACTTTGTGCAATTAGAAGTGACCACACAAGACACAAATGAGAAAATCCTGCCCTTTCTGGCTAGGTAACCCCAAGCAGGAGCAGGTCTGGAAGCTTACCAGCTGCGTGTCCTCATACGTGACGACCCCCCGGGCTTTGCATCGGGTTGTGTGCACTTTCCGAGAGACAGGGAAAACCTGTAAGAAGTTAAACTCGTTACGCAGCCACAATATGTCAAATAAGCTATTTAGCAACCTGAACTTGTTCCACTCCATCTTTACCTTTCTGCCCAAAAGCTGATTAGAGAGGGTGGACTTCCCAGCATTGGGTGCTCCGATGATGGCAATTCTTAAAACCTTGGGGTTCTGGGGCTGGTCAGGCTTATTCTGTAACAGGCGGTCTTGCTCCTCTGCCAGAGAAAAAAAGGAGTTTGAAAGTTGCCAGATCCCATGTCTCAGTGTGAGGACCTGGGAAGCAGCTGGTAGCACTCACTTTTGTTGGTGGCAACGGGCGGTGGGTGCTGGCCCAGGGAGTCACTCGGCTTCTCGGCAGGGATACCCAAGATGCTGCCCAGTGCCGAGCTGCTCCCACTCCAGCGGGCAGGGAGCACGGTGGCCTGCGGGGCACACCTCTCCAGGAGATGGGCTGGAAGGACAGAAACAGCAACTATTGCACGTACCAAGAACTGCGCCTACCAAAAAAGCCCCAAAACCGTGTCGTTCTCTTTCTCACCATTCTGCAGCACCCGGGCTGCGCTCCCCTCTTTACACGAGGCCTCTGGACCGGCGCCGGAGCACCGACTTCGGCCTGTCCCGGCCTCACAGCCCCGCTCCGCAGCGGCCCCGCCACCACGCTCACCACAGAAACCCACCCCGCGGCGGCCCCGACCTCAGGCCCGCGGCCCCAGCCGCCCCCGTAGCAAGGCCTCAGCCCCGGCCGCGATTCCTCACCTGGGCCCGGCAGGAGCGGCCCGGCCGCGGCGGCCCTCAAGACCCAGCGCACGGCCCGGGCCGCCGCCAAGGCAGCGGGCGCCGCCATGTTGCCCCGCCGCGAGGCAGGCTGGGAGCGCGAGCGGCACACGCCCTCATTGGTGCAGGGCGAGGGAGCATAGAGACGAGGCGGGCAGGGCCAGCGCGCCCCTCTCCGCCGCAAGGAATTGTGGGAAGCAAGGGGACTGGTGTAGGTGGGACAGGGGCAGGGGCAGGGGCAGGGGCAGGGGCAGGGGCAGGAAGAGAGCGGGAGACGCGGGAGCGCCCCCTGACGGTCCGGCCACGCACCCCAGTGTTCCCAGTGCTTCCAGTGCCCCCCCTCCAATGCAACCCTGTGCACCCCCGTGCTCCCCTTACCATACACCCTGATCCTCCCCACGTCTCCCCAGTCCCCTCACAACACACCCCAGTGCCTCCCAGTTCTCCCCAGTAGCCCCCCGCCATACACCTCAATACTCCCCAAGTCGCCCCAGTCCCCCCAAAATGTATCCCAGTGCCTCCCAGTTCTCCCCAGTGCCCCCTGCCATACACCCCAATGCTCCCCAAGTCTCCCCAGTAGCCCCAAAACATATCTCAGTGCCTCCCAGTTCTCTCCAGTACCCCATTCCCAAGTCTCCCCAGTCTGCCCAAAATGTATCCCAGTGCCTCCCAGTTCTCCCCAGTGCCCGCTGGCAACACCCCCCATGAGTTCCAATGCCCCCTGCACCCCAGGGGTGGACCCCAAGGGACTCCAGCCCCTCCACACACCCAAATGCACCCCAAAATTCCCTGTCCCTGAGCCCCCCACCACCCCAGTAGACCCAGTGACCCAGCCTGCTGGGGGACGTGATGAGGAAGGAGAGCCAGAGCCGTGGTGCCATAACCCCTTTTATTGCCCCGTGCCCGGTCCCCCCAGCTCCATCGCTGTGTCCGTGCTGTGCCATGGTGTGTTGTGCTGTGCCATGCTGTGCCGTGCCATGCTGTGCCGTGCCATGGCGTGCTGTGCCATCTCATGCCGTGCCATCTCATGCCGTGCCATCTCATGCCGTGCCGCGTGCCCAGCCGTCGGCAGAACCGTTACCATTACTAAACTCAGTAATGGTAACGGTTTCCCCGCTGGCTGTAGGTCCTTGGTTGTTCCTGGAGCTGCCCGCACCTCAGGGTGCACCCGTCCCCCCCAACACTCCCCCAAATTTGTCCCCCCCGCTCCTGTCTCCCCCCCAGCCCCACGTTGTCATGGTCCCACGTGGCAGCCTGGCTCCGGGCCCGTCGGGGGGTGCAGCCCGGGGGAGTACATCATCTATACTGTAGTGTCTCATAGCCAACTTACAGTATACGATGATATCCTGCCCCGGGGTGGCGGGGGGCCTGCCGTGGCTGGAGGGGGACACACACACACACACATGCCTGCACGGGGGGGACAGCACCATTAGAGACACACGCTGCACCAGGGCCACCACCTCCCCACCCCAGCATCCCCCCCCTTCCCCATCATCTTTCCACCTGGTCCCACCACCCCAGAGCAGGACGCAGGCTCCTGGTGGCCTCTCCTCCCCAGCAACCCCCTTTTGCATCCCTGTCCCCCCCATTTCTGCCACCCCGGAGCAGAATGGAGACTTCCCCACCCTGGCATCCCTTCCCCACCCTGGCATCCCCTCTTTATCCCCTCTAGTCCCACCACACCAGAGCAGGATGAGGGCTCCCAGTAGCCTCCCCAACCCCAACTTTCCCCCTGCCCCCTCCTTGTCCCCCTTGTCCCACCACCTCAGAGCAGGACAGCAGCTCCCCAGGAGGTGGCACCTACCTTTGGGGGTGGCACTGGGGCTTTGCGGGGTGCTGGGTCTGCACACGCCTTATAAAACCTGCTCTGCCTCATCTGCATATCTCACATCTGCACTGCACAGCTGGACGGGGCCCCTTAACCCCTTCGTGCCGGGGGGGGCGGGAGAGGGGAGCTCCCCCCTGGCCTGGCATAGCCCATGGGGGTCTTGGGGATGGGAGAGTTGCAGGGGATCCACCGCAACGCCCCCCATCCTCCTGCCTTGAACCCTGCGGCCACCAGAATGGTCCCTCCTTATGGTTGTCGGTTCTCAGACTGGAAGAAACTGGTTCCCAGTTGCTGGATGGGGGCTTTGGACATGGCAGGGTGGCAGAACCATGGGGACGGGGTCTGGAGTGGTGGTGGTGGGACATGTGGCTGCAGACACCCCCACATGAGGCACAGGCATGTGGGTGCAGGGAGCTTGTGTCCCCTCCAGAGTGGCTGGCCACCAAAGCACTGTGTCCCCCTGGACATATATGCTCCCCTGAGGAACACGTCCCCTGACAGCGTGTCCATCCCACCCAAAAAGAATATGTCCCCCAGCCCTGTGTGATCCTGGAGGGACATGTCCCCTGGGAACACGTGTCCCCTCTCAGGGAAAAGTGTCCTCTGGAGGGATGTATCCCCCAGCTGTGTGTCCCCAAAGGACATGCCCCTCTGGCCTTGCATGTCCCCAAATGGCTGCAGTTCCTGGCTATGTGTGTCACCTGCCTGTGCATGACCCTGGACATACGTGTCCCCCAACCATGCGTGTCCCCAGCCCTGTCTGTCCCCACAGGGCCACATCCCGCAGCGAGCCGTGCCATTGCACCCGCTTGTTTGCACCCGTGTTCCTGGAAGCCGCCTGCAGGGACCTGATAATCCCCCGCCGGGACCGTCTGCGTGGGGGCCATGATAAGCAGCAGTGTCCAGCTATCGGGGACCCTGCCCTGCCACACGAGGTGTCTCCAGACCGGCTGTCACCTCTAGGTGACAGGAACAGGGGCAGTGTCACCCACATGCCCCCCAGCCTGGCCAGACCCTGGCAGGAGGTGGCACAGGGTCAAGCCCTGGCGCTAGCCTGTCCCTGGGCAAGAGGAGGCCAGGATTTGGGGGCTGCAAAAGACTGTCCCCTCCTGTCCTCAGCCCCTGCTGTGACCCAGATGTGTCCGAGGGAGGCTGTAATGCTCCCCAAACTGTGGCACAGGTGTCCCAGCACCAAGAGTAGTGACATAGGCAAAGTGTCCCCAAGAATCCCCCAAGCCTGCCCAGAGGAGCCCCATGGGACTGTCCCCATCTGGGCTGGCTCCTGAGCCTGCTCAGCACCCATGGCATGTGAGGGCAGCCCTGCCCCATGTCCCTCCACCACGGTGGGAAGAGGGACCCCAAGTGTCCCCCCAGGCCAGCTGAGGAGCTGGTGTAGGGACCCGTGGGTGCCACAGCCTTCCCTCCAGCCATGCTGCTCCAGGGCAGTGTATCTGGTGGCAGATAAGGAGCCACCAGGGGGGCTACCGAGCTGTCCCCACCCAGCCTATCTGCAGGGCCACCCTGCTGTGGGGCATATGGGACAGGGCCCTTTGTCCTGTCCGTGCCCCTGCACGGCCCTGGGGGGGCACAGAGGGTCTCCATGAGGTACCCACCTTCGCTCCAGGGAGGGCACTGTAGCAAGGCCCCCCCTGATGAGCTCCCACTTGCAGGCTGACCTCAAGGACAGGTACCCCCAGAGCCACCCTGCTGTCCCCCAGTGCAGGGAAGGATGTGTGGGGTTGGGATGGGGACACCAGGCTCACAGGGTGACACTGGTGCTGCCTTGTCCCCTCAGGGTACAGGGGGCTCTGGCAGCAGGGCAAGGGCACAGGGCTCCTCAGGCTCCTGCAGCAGAGCCAGGGGGACGTGGTGGCAGCACGAGCTGCTCCCACCAGGCTGGCTGCTGGGACAGAGCCTCTGAGCCACCTCAGCCCTTGGGGTGCCACTGGATGGGGGTGACCCTGCAGTGATCAGCTCCCCAGGTTAACGAGGGTGATGCTGGGGAGGGGCTCTTTGTCAGAAAGTGCAGTGACAGGACAAAGGGTAACGGGTTTAAGTTGGAAGAGGAGAGATTTAGATTAGACACCAGAAAGAAATTCTTTCCTGTGAGGGTGGTGAGACACTGGGACAGGTTGCCCAGAGAAGCTGTGGCTGCCCCATCCCTGGAGGGGTTCAAGGCCAGGCTGGATGGGGAACAACCTGCTCTGGTGGGAGATGTCCCTGCCCAGGGCAGGGGGGTTGGAACTGGATGAACTTTAACGTCCCTTCTGACTCTAATCATTCTATCATTCTATGATTCTACGCAGCTGAAGGTCACCAGCCACCCTTGGTGGCTCCTGGCACAGAGCTCACATGCAAGACTGGTCCAGGAGCTGCTCCAGGGATGGCACAAGGAGCCCAGAGGGACACAATGACCACGGAGAGACCGTGAGCTCCCAGGAGCTTGGTAGGAGCAGTGTGAGCTGGGACCTCACTTCTCCGCATCCCCCATCCCAAAGGGTGCCCACTCCAGGGCCAGCAGCCCCCTGGGCTAGCCCAAGCCACGGCTGGTCAAGCACCAACCAGCTCTGGGACTGCCTGGGGGGGGTGGGGGGTGGAAGATGGGTGCAGGACAAGAGCCAAGGCAGGTGGTGACAAGGCTTTATTATCGTACAGCAGTGATGGCGGGGGGGACACACAGACATGCACACGCACATGCAGATAGGGCACCTCGCCCGGCACACCCGCCGGCAAGCGCCAGATCTGTGCTGGTGGCCCCCTGGGGCCAGCACAAGCCAGGGGCTGATAAGGCTGGTCCTCCCCACCCTTGGCGGCAGGGAGGTGCCAGCAGCCCCATGGCACCCTTTTGCCCTGCACTGGGTCACTCTTGGCAAAGGGACTGGCCAGTACTGGGGGGGGGTCACAGCCGGGGGGGGGAGAACCTGTGCCCACCCTATGGCAACGGGGAGGGTGGCACTGAGCTGTGGGTGAAGGGGCCAGCGGAGGGACCCCCAGCACCCTGTAGTGCCAGCACAGGTCACCAAAACCCCAGCAGGCTGACTTCATGCGTAGTTGTGGCTGCTACAGCCACACTGAGCACAGGCGACACGACAGGCGGGGAAGGGGCATGGGCCAGCACAGGGCCCCCATGACACTGTGGGGGGACACACACAGGGGACAACCTCTTTCATATTGTCACTCAGGGCAGCAAAACCACTGGCCATAAGAGGCAGGGGGGCTGAGTGAGGCAGGGGCTTCTGCACTGCCTGTTGGGGCATCCCCCTGGCCAGCATGGCTGCTTGTCACAGCCACAGCGCCAGGAGTGCTGGTCCCTGGCCAGCGGGACAGGCCTTGGTGGTGGAGAACTGCAGTGTCCTGCCTGCCCCCTCCGTGCCCTCACATCTGTGGCAGTAGTAGTTGTGGGGGGCAAGATATCCCATGGCACTCGGGGACAGCAGCCTCAGGGGTCTCACCTCCCTCTCAGAGGACGGGGTGGCTTTGGTACAGCACTACTTTTTGGCATTGCTGGGGGTGGGACCTCACCAAGCCTGGCTCGGAGCAGGGCTAAGTTGGGTTCCCTCCATCTATGCTCCATGAGACCCCCTAAAAGCTCTCCCACCTCCAGACCCCAGGAGGAAACATGCCTGAGGGAAGGCAGCATGGGAGCGGGCACCGACGGTGCCTGATTGTCACCCTCCCAGGGCTGTGACTGTCACCTCCAGGGAGCCCAGCCTGGGCAGGACGGCCAGACTGTGGGTGAGACACTCAGACAGAGAAAGCCAGACAAAAAACAGCTTGTGGGCAGAGGCAGAGGTTGGGCAGTGCCCAGGAGGGTGGCTACAGGAGGGGCAGGGAGCCCAGGGGAGGTGGATCCTGGCTGTTCTCTTCCCACAGCTCCACACTCCATGTCCCACCAAGCCTCTGCTCGGAGCTCTGGGTGGTCACCTGAGGACAGAGAACAGCAAGGACTGCAACACCAGACAAGCTGCCAGATCCAAACCCCAGCCTGATATAATTTACCCTTTAGTTACAAAATAAATCCCCTCCCACCCTTTGTAATAAAAACAGTGGCTTGATTGGACACGCATCTTTCTGGCCCTACAAAATAAGGCACCAGAGCTCAAAAATGAGACTCCGATTGTCTTTGATATAAAAGGAATTCCCACGTGTTGAAGGCAGTTGATGTCTGAGTGCATAACAGGGAGTCATCTTCACCAGCTTTGGGCTGGCCAGCCTCATGCCTGGGCACCAGTGACTTTCTGGATGAGGGGAATCTGTAGGAGGGGAAGAGAGAAGCTGTTAGGATGGAGGAGGGGGAGGCAGGGAGCTGCCTGCCCTCTGCAGCTGGGCAGGGCTGGGGAAAAAGAGGCTCCTGAGGAGGCTGAAAGTTTTCAGGCAAGTCCTCAGGGCCTAAAAGCTGCAGGAATTTCCAGCCTGCTGGTGCCCAGCTCACCTTTGTGAGATCCACACCAGTGATGGCACGCACAGAGGCAGGGATCTCGGCCAGCAGATGGTTCACCTCCGACATCTTGTTGCTGCTCTCTCCGCTGAGAATAACGATCTCGTCCACTTTGGAGAGGGGAGCAGCCACTTTGGCAGCGATCTGGGGAGGCAAGAAAGGAGGGTGGGATGAGCAAAGAGTCAAGCAGCTGCTCTCCAGCCTCTTGGGTAAAGTCCCCAACGCATGGGGCCTCTCTGTGCCCCAAGGAGGCCTGGTCCAGCCTAAGAACTCCCCACCATTTGCCCACAGTGTGAGAAATCTTCTCCCTCCTCACCTCAGGCAGCGCATCCAGCACGAGAGCCAGCTGGGCAGCATCTCCGTACTTCTGGAGAGCTTCAGCCTTCAACTTCATCCTCTCAGCCTCCGCCATCCCGATGGCCTCAATCACAAAGGCCTCCGCTTCTCCGATCTTGCGGATCTTGTCTGCCTCCGCCTGAGCAAGGAGGACTTGCTTCACCCTGGAAAGGGAAACCCAGCCCTCCAGCTGCCCAGATCCCCTCAGAGAACCCAGGAACTGGGTTCTCTGGGTAGGACCTACCACATTTTGTTCCCACCTCACCCCAGCCCAGCGTGCAGCCGGGCTCAGGGCTGGCTGGGGTGAGGGGCTCACTCACTTCTCGCCCTCGGCGATCTGCTGGATACGGTAGGCTTCGGCCTCGGCCGGCCGCTTCACGGTGGCTATCAGCTCCTTCTCCATCCGGATGATCTCCTTCTCTTCAACATCGATCTGCTTCTTGCGCTGCACCACCTCGATTTCAATTTCTTCCTGGCGGATTTTCTGCTGCTCCCGGGCACTCTGGAGCTCATAGGCCAGCTGGGCCTCCGCAGTCTGCACAGGGGAGAGATGAGAAGAAGGGTCTTGGCCATGAGCTCCTGTGCACAGACATAAGAACTCTTGGCAGGCCCTGAAAACAGACGTGGCTCCTGCTCTGGACCAAACCTCCACCCAGAGGTGATGTCCCCATCCTCAGAGTAGTTCTTGCTGTACTTCCCTGAAGGTTTCTCCCACAGCACTTGAGCCCAGCCAGCTCTGGGTTCAGCTTGGATGACCCTCCCCATCCTTTCCTCTCCTAACTGTCTCAAACAGGGCAGAAGAGGAATCTGCTGCAAGGAGCTCACACTGTGGCATAGAAACCTGGGTTCTCCACCTCCAGCTCTCTTAACACACACAGGAGGAGGAAGCTGGCAAGTCCCAGAGCTGCCACCACCATCATGAACCAGCCAGGGAACAGCAGTGGGCTGTCAGATACCTCTCACCTTAATGTTGACCTCCTCGGTGAAGGCAGCTTTCTGCAATTCAAAAGCCCGTCTGGAATCTGCTATTTTGGTATCTGCCATGAACTTGACATCCAGCATTTCTTTCTTGCACTCTGCCTCCTGCAGAGAGGAAACGGAGAGCAGAGCTCCAGGGTGTGCAGCTGGAGCAAAACGAGCTGCTCTGGGGATGGCCAGCATGTCTCCAGACTCACCCGAATACCAGCATCTCGCTCGGCTTCTGCCACACCGATGTCTGCGTCCCTTCGGACAGCCGCAGTCTGAGTCTTCCCCAGGGAGCTCAGGTAATCCACCTTATCATAGACATCCTGAAGAGGGGAAGATAAGCTCTTCAAACCACTTCAAACAAGCGGCTCCACCTTGCTCCCTTCCCGTTGAAGCTCAGAGCGACCATTTGTGTGGTTAGAGCAGGGTCAGAAAGAGCCACGTCAGCCTGATGCCAAACAGAAGCAGGCATGACAGGGAGAGGCAAGCTCTCCAGACATCTTCCCTCTGGCTCCCTGGAGGCTCAGTTATCAGCAAGCTCCTTCCAGGAGCTGCACCGTGTTTACCCAACTGGGTTCTCTTTGCCCAGCTGCCTGGATACAGGACATGCTGTCATGGAAACTCCCATGGGCTGGGGCAGGCTGTCAGCCTGAGCCTTCCAGCCACCTGCAGCAGAGAAGCCAGGCCCAGGCTCTGTTGTGTTGCTTCTACAGTGCTGATGGGTGCCCCGTGGAGCAGCACCCTGTGTCTTGGGTGTACCTTGATGGTGAAGCTCAGGATCTCAATACCCATGCGACCCACATCGGGAGCTGCCACTTCCCGCACCAGCTTGGCAAACTGGTCCCTGTCCTGGTAGATCTGCTCCACGGTCAGGGTACCTGCAGAGGGACAGAAGGGAAAGTGCTTTATTTGGAACAATTAGAATACAGTGGTGAAGGCCTAAGGTCAGCCACATCCTCGTTGCCCCTAATCTCTTCAGGCCTGGGTACAAGGGTGTAATCCTCTGCCCAGACCCTGCAGGGCAGACTGATGTCTCAGTCTCACAAGCACAACCACCCTACGCACCTGTCACCCTCAGGGACTCAGACATCTCTTAGTGCAGGCACTGAAAACTCACTTATCACAACACCCAGCAACACAGCAGGAGCTGCTGTTGGGGAGGAACCATCTAAGATGTCACCTCTTAGATGTCAGCAGAGGAAGCACACACTGTGGCTGCTGCGGTGACAGCAACACTGCTGGGGACAAGCCAGAAGACAAGAGAGAAAGCTACTCAAGATGCCTTCAAGAGTGCGAGGCCCTCCTCACCTAGGATGGAGCGCAGATGCCCCTCTAGCGTCTGAAGGACCACGTTCTTCACATCCTGCACGTTCTTCCCCAAGAACTGCTCACAGGCCACAGCCAGGAGCTCCTTCTCAGTCATTATCTTCACCTGGAGACAGGAGACAAACCCAAAGGGACTGAAGGCATCTATCTGAAGAGGGACAGGCAGCCAACAGCAGCAGCAGAAGCAGCAGTACCACCACCAGGCTGCCAGATCCCTGTGCTGCCAATGCTCCAAGGGACCATGCTTGAGCTGTCCCCACACTGAGCCAGGCCACCAAACCAGGCAGGAAGCCCCCGCTCACTGCTGCTGGGGACAGCCCAGCTGCAGGCACATGCAGCAGCATCTGGGGCAGACCCCTCTCCAAACCCCCACTGCAGCTCAGCACGGAGAGGTGCTCCCTGCAGCTCCCACAGCAGTGGCCACTGTGTGATGTGGGGACAAAGCCTGGCCCTACAAGTCCCACCTGATGAAAACTCTACCAAAGAGCCCTGAACTACCAGCTCAGCCACTGACACCTAGGAGAGAGGGGTTTCTATTACTACTCCCAGCCAAAAACCATTTTGTTACCTTTCTCTTCCTCCTCCTTCACTAGAAATAATTTTTCTGACATGGGAAAGGCAGAGAACAAGGAAGACTCTCAAATGCCTAAGGAGCATCTTGGGAACAAGGGTTCCATTTGGTGTTCCCTGCAAGGAGAGATGAGAGGAGTTGGCCGCAGCACAGTGGTTGATCCTGCTCGTGGCTGGGAACTCCCAGCCACCCTCTGCAGTGATCCCAGTGTGCCACGGCCAAGACCTGGCTGTCCTGCTCCTCACTGTCCATCTAGTATCAATAGCTAGAGGTGGGATATGGCCACTCCAGCACCATCAGGGCCAGATGTAAAAGCATCTCCAGGTCCAGACAAGTCAAGGTTTTAAGGTGGTCCTGTTGGTCAAAGGGACACTTTTTAAAGGCAAAGTGTATTAAAAATCCCTATGGAGTATGTTAGGCAGTGGAGAACCAGCTATGAGGAGCTACAAACCACTGAAGCTCCTGGTGGCCAGGTCTAGTCTGAGGGTTCAGGAAAGCCTGGACATTGGGACATGTGTGTCTGGTATCTCTGGTGAAGGAAGCAGGGCCATACCAGTGCCTCTGGGCACTGAGAGGGTCCCACAGCACCCTCTCATGGAGACATCTGGGCTGGGCAGCACCTCCTGTCCCATGAGATGCCGGTGGCACCCTCTGTTCTGCCCCAAGGGCTCTGGCTGGACCTGCTGCTACCTGCAATGCCAGAATGGTCCTGGCTCAGGTGCTGCAGAGGAAGACCCCAAGAGTTCCAATACACTCTCTTGATGGGTTCACAGCCCTACAGACCTCATCCTGCCACCTACAAGACTGTTTTTCAGGCTCAAACTGCTGGTAAAAGCAACACAACTACTTCCTGAGAAAGCCTGGTTTGATAGTCCATGAGTCCAAACCCATCCTTAATCTCCAGAGCCAGACAGCAGCACCTGGTCCCCAGCACTGCCAAAGAATGGGACAACTGGGACTGGCCACGATCCTCTAAAGGGACCAGATGCAGACTGCATTAGATGCTTTGAGCTCACCAGGACTCAGCTGCCACAACTCTATCTCTACTAACGTGAAGAAACACCAACCTGGGCTGAGCCTATTTCCTACCTTTGCTTCTCAGGCTGGGTATCCCAGTCAAAATACCAAATTGAATTCCTGACAAGCGTGGCAATCCTTTTTCTGCCTTCTCTGGGCTCCTTATGGGGCCAGGTCACAGCAGCTTCTGGTCCCTGCACCCTGGGCCAGCAGTGTCCACTCTCTACACAAGGGGGAGTTGGGAGAGCTGCTCATACAGCTGCACCCGGGAGCTCGCACAAAGCTCATCTCCCAGCAAATATGAAGGTTTTTTTGCAAATACCAAAACCAATTAAACTCAGCAGCAACGTTTATGGTGTGCATCTGCCAGCAATTCCACCTCTCTAAACAATCCCCACCCTTCGGGAGCCTTGGAGAGGACAGTCAGAGCACGGAGCGGGATGTTCGTTAAGAGAGTCCCTGAGGTAATTAACAGGAGCAAGGAATGATTCAGCCTCTGTGAATAAAGCCAGCCAGCAGCTGGTAAATCCCGGGCAGCCCGAACGAGCCTGGCCACCAGCTGAATATGGATGTCAACCTATAAAGCAAAGGTTGCCC
>BJBW01003202.1:50253-229445 GCA_004320125.1 Scolopax mira | reverse complement strand
GGAGGGGGGTGAGGGTGAGACAGGAGCCCCCTGGAACCCCCCGAACACGGGAGGGGGTGAGGGTGAGACAGGAGCCCCCTCCCCTCGCTATGGGTGAGATGGGGCACCATCGGGCCCCCCCCACTATGGGAGGGGATGGGGGTGAGACAGGGGACCCCGGGGACCCCCCCCAAACCCCCGTGTAACCCCCCCCCCCCCCCGGCCCCTCTCACCTTTGACGTTGCCGCCGGCCACGACGCACTTCATGGCGCCAGCGCCGAACACGTGGGGGCTTCGCGCCTTCCCGAGGCGAGGCCACGCCCCTTCCCCGGAAGCCACACCCCCCACACAGGCCACACCCCCACTCTGGTCTTCCCTTCCCTCCGCCCCGCAGCGCCTCGCCGGGGCCGCACCCCCCCCCACAACTCCCCGGCACCCCCCCCTCCCCACCGGAATGGTCCCACCCGCCCGCTCTCCCCCCGGGATTCAACCCCCGGTGGTTCCGTCCGCTTCACCGCCGCGCCGCGCCGCCACCTTCCCTCTTCCCGCTCCCGTCCCGCCCCCGCCTCCCCATTGGGCGGCGCTCGGCCTCCGTCCCTCCGCCGCCGCCGCCCGATTGGTCGGCGCGGCGGCGGCCTAACGGGCGTTCTCGCCTCACGTGACGCCGGGGGAGGGGGGGGGGGGTGGGGGGCCCGCGGCAGTGCGCGCGCGCGGGCAGGCCCGCCCCCCTCCTGGCTCGCTATTGGGCGGCAGAGGAGCAAGGCGGGCGGAGTGACGTGTCTCTCAGCCAATAGGGCTTCGACGGGACGAGCGGTGGGTCTGCGGCCTTCAAGATGGCTGCCTGGGGCCGGGCCTGCTTCCCGGCCGGGCCTCAGGCCCCACCTCGGCCCTTCTTCAAGCCATCGGCCGGGCCCCGTGGCTGCCTGCCCGCCCTTGGAGTCCGTTTCAGGCCCCAGCCCTCCCCTGGCAGGATCCTCTGAGGTCCCCAGGCCTCTTGGAGGGGCCTGTGCCATCCCCTTCAGCTTCGGGAGGCCCGGCCTGCCCCATGGCTTCCCTCTCGCTTCCCTCTGAGGCTCCTACAGAGGCTCCATCCGCCTCCTTCTACCTGACGAGCATCCCCTCATGCCTGGCTCCTCCTTGGGTAAGGCTGCCTTCCCTCAGGCTCACCCTCCTCTTCAGCTCAGCCCCCCTCCACCCAGCCCCTGGCCATGCTCCTGGTGCCCACCCCTCTGGGTCATACCTGTGGGGCTGAGAAGGGCTGCAGCAGCCCCCCACACCAGGGAGCCCAGTGTTATGGAGGCCCCCTACGGATGCTGTGCCTGCCTTGGCAGCAGTTCCTGGTCTCTCCATCCCGTGGGCCGTGCTGTGGTTGCAAGCAGGAAGCTCGTATCTCAAAGCCCAGCGCCATGTCTGAGGCAGGCGAGGGTATGAAAGCAGTAAAAGAGGGTAAGGGGTTCCTCCCTGGGCGAGGGGGAGCTCGGCAAAACGATTTCCTTGCCCAAGCAGCCGGCCTGGAGCGACTGGCTCTCAGGTTTGGGCCTCGAGGGAGGCCAGAGGATCTGGCTGCAAGGAACTCGACTCGCGCTCACAGCAGGGTCCTTCAGCCGCCTCCCGCCCGCTGCTGCCCAAGTCCCTCCTCCCGGGCTCGGTGGCGGCGGAGCCCGAGCCGAGGGGCCCCCAGCACGCAGCCTGCGGAGTGGGGCTGGCACCCAAGGCGGGGGGAGCTGGGGAAAGAGGGGGTTGGTGGTGCAGAACCCCCTCTCCCGTGGCTGTCGTCCTCTAGGATGTGGCCGCAGCCTCTCCTCCTCCTCCTCCTCTCTTCTGTCTCAGGTGCGTTGCTGGTGCTCAACGCGTCTCCGAATGCCCCATGCCCGGGATTTTGGACCCGACCCCCCCTCGGCAGCGCATCCCCTCCAGGTAACACAAACTTTTGACCTTTGTGGGGCGGCTCTGTGGGCCAAGCCACGTGTGTGTGGCTGAGACTCGGAGCACTCGGGGAGGGGGGGTGTGCTCCCAGCCCTGCGTTGGCCTGAGCTTGGGGTCTGGCCCCCCAGGGTCGGCTGGATCTGCCTCCCTGGAGTGAGCAACTGGCTACCGGCCCCTTCCTCCCAGGAGGAGGAGGAGGAGGAAGGGATTGTGTGTGAGCATTCCAGCTCTTGAACAACAGCCGGGCTCCTCTGGAGCCGGCGTCCCCAAGAGGGGCTCTGGCCTCGGGGCTCGGTGTTTTATGGGGCTGTGGATAGGACGCAGCTGGCCGTGGTCGTGACACACACACCTCAGCGGTGGCCAAAGCCTCCCTCTTCCCCTGGCCACCCCGCGCCAGCGCTGACGAGCCACTGGGGAGAGGCTGGAGGAGGCTGGCGCGGGGACAGGAGGCTGGCAACCCTCGGGGGACTCCATCACACCCTCATCCCTCTCACCTTCCCTGCCATCCCTGGGTGCCCGGTGGGCTCGGGGCCGTCTCCCGGTGCTGGCGGTTGCCCGTTCCCTGGAGAATCCCCGGTTTCCTTCCCGGCACGACATCCCCGAGCACATGGCACGGTGCCCTCGCCCAGGCAGCAGCGTGGGGAGACAGACGGACACAGCTGTCCCCAGCAGGAGGGGACAGGCGCCCGGTGTCTGCTCCCCCCACCCCAAGGATGTCCCTGAGGAGTGAGGGGGACAGTCCCCTGCCTTCCCAACCCATGTCTCCAAGGGGCTGCAAAGCGGTTTGGGGCTAAATCCCTTCCCCTGTGCCAGGGTGGGGTGGTTTTTTGGGGGGGGGGGGTCTGCCTTGGGGCACCCAGAAGATCTTCTCTCTCCCTCCTCCCTCTTGCCAAAGGGCCAGGGCTCTGGTGTGGCCCCGGGGACGGATGTGGCCACCCCAAAAGGTCAGTAGTGGGCCGACGGCGGCGCCGGCGGAGGGACGAAGGTGAGGTCACCACAGCGCTGCCGGTGACGTGGCCCCCGAGGGCAGGGGGGGGACACACACACGCACACACACACACGCACACACACACACACGCACACTCCCCCCCGCCGCACACACGCGCGGCCCCGCCTCCCCCCGCCGTCCCCCCTCCTCCCCCCGCCCCTCGCGGGTTTGTTGTCGCAAGTGCGTGCGCCCGGCGCGTGCCGCGCTCCCGGCCCTGAGCAAACACCCGCGCCGGGGCGGCGGCGGCGGCGGGCGGGGCGGGAGGCGGCGCGCGTGGGCCGCCGCGGGGGGGGAGGGTGCGGGGGGGGGAGAAGGAGGGAGGCGCGGGGAAGGCGGGGAGGGGGTGAGGGGTGGGGGGAGTCGCGTCCCCGTGGCTTGTGCAGGCGAAAAGCGGGGAGACCTGCCCGGGGAGGTG
This sequence comes from Scolopax mira, assembly GCA_004320125.1. Classification (NCBI taxonomy): domain Eukaryota; kingdom Metazoa; phylum Chordata; class Aves; order Charadriiformes; family Scolopacidae; genus Scolopax; species Scolopax mira. Next base: position 226,137 of record BJBW01003202.1, on the reverse strand, counting down.
CGGGGGGTGTCTCCGTGGGGTGCGCTGCTGCGGCGGCATCTCGGAGGGAAGGCGGAGTGGCTCCCCGGGGGAGGGGGAGTGCGGGGGAGCAGCAGCGGAGAGGTGCGGGGCATCATCCTTCGCGCCGGCTGCCGTCCTGGCCCTGTCGGGCTGGGGGGCGACCTTTGCGGCACTCGGGATGGGAGGACCGCCGGGCCGAAAGTGCCGGCCCACGGGGGGCGTCCCGTGGCGCGGGCAGGCAAGCCGTTACACGCCCGCGGAAGATGTGCGTGTGCGCAGGGAAGGGAAACTTCTCGGTGTGCGGGACCGCGACAGCGCGGTTTTGTCCTGGTCCCTGGGAAGAGCCGGGATGCCCGGTACCGTTTCCTCCGTGCGTGTCCCGGGGGCTGATCCTCTCACGGCGGCCGGAACCCCCCCGTGCCGGGCGCCGCGCACGCCCGGCGGGCAGCCCTGATGTCTCTATTAGCGGGCGACAGCGGCGGGCGAAGGGGTGCGGGGGTTATGGGGCGCGCTGCTCGGAGCAGCAGCGTGAATTGCCTCGGGAGAAGTCACCTCGAGTTACCCCTTTGAAAGGAGCGCCAAGGGGCGGACCGGTCTGGGGAGAAAGGATAAAACCCCCTCGGGTTGGTGGATGGCACCCGTAAGGTCTGGGTGCCACAGGGCACGGGGAGGAGGTGTCTCAGAGGGTGGCATAAAGCTCTGGGTGCGCCCTGCAGAGAGGGCACATGTGGGGTCAGTTCTCTCCCTTCGCTGCCAGAGCCTGTTTCCCAGGTCACACTGTCTGCTTGCCGGTCCTGGGAAACTCTCCAAGCCCCTGCTGCCTTCCAGGGCATCCTGCAAAGTAGGAGAGGATCCCCACCTTTCCAAACGGAGGAGTTGGGATGGACCTGGCCTCTGCAGGAGAAATGACTCCTGCTGCCCGGTGAAGTCTTGCTTGTGGCTCAGGGCCAGATGTGGAGCAGCAGTGCTGAGGTGGTGATAGTTTGAGGCTGGCATGGCTTGGTGGTCGCACCGACCCTGGGGCAGTAGGGGTGTAGGGAGCCTGGGAGACACGGCCAGGCTCAGCAGTGGGGCGTGCTGGTGGCCCTACCATTGGCATGAGCAGCAGTGATGAACCACCTCTCCCTGCTCTCCTGCCTTTCACTTATCCACATACTCGTGCAAGTCTTAACACATTTTCTGCCTTCAGCCCTGTCTCATCTCCACCTCTCTCTGCACCTTTCCACTCTGAAAATTCAGAGGTGGCAGAATGAACCCCCTAAAAAAACCAGAGCGATGGTATGACAGCCTTGCCATGGGTCAGATGATGTCTCTAGGAAATCCCTGGCAAGTGGCTTTCATCCCTCACGCTCAGAACAGCCCTAAAGCATGGAAGGAGGAGACCTGCACAATCCCTGTTTGGGTTTCAATGGAAATGAGTGCAAAAATAAGATCCACTCTGCTGCTGCTTCCATTAGAGCAGGCTGGAGCTGCAGAGATCGCTTCTCATCTGCCACCGGATCCCTGACCTTGGCTGGGCATGTGAGTTCAAACAGGGATGAGCAGCAAAGTCAGGTGGCAGAACCTTAAGGTGCACCTGCTCACTAATCTTTTAGTAATTTTTAACGTGGCAGCGTTTAATGCTTCCAACACATATGATGAAGAAAGTAAAGTAGTTCTGTCTGGTCTAACCCCTGCCATATTTATTTCAGGGCCCTCTTCACTTGGCACTGAATTTCTTTCTGATTTTTGACTTACTGTCTCATTGCAGGTGAAATATTGCATGGGAGTTTCCTTCCCTGGAGATTTAAAAACCCGCCTGGACACAGCCTGTTCTAGGTGAACCTGCTTTGGCCGGGGGGGGTGGTGGATTAGATGATCTCCAGAGGTCCCTTCCAACCCCCACAATGCTGTGATTCTGTGAAACACATTAAATGATTTTAATCTCTCTTGGGCAGGACAGACAGACCTATGCAGGATAAAACATTTGGGTTTATTTTCTGTGTAGTGAGCTCTCCTTTTTCAGTTTCAAGTCTTCTGAATGGTTTGTTCAACACCCCTTGTCCAACATCAGAATCCTTTGCGCTGGAAACAGGCGTTGCCTTATCAACTCCGTGTTGTGACATCACAGGAATAATGAGCATTAATGGACCGGCACCGCAACTCACATCACAGTGCTTGGGGAAAGCAGCAACAGAAATATCAAAATAATTGCAGCCCTCTAAACTATATACATATTTAAACAAAGTAATTATTCTGGAGCAGCCCCACTACCAGAACTGGTGTGGAAACACCACGTAGGGAAATTCCTTCCCTTTTCCCCTGAAATGGCAGAAGGAGAACAGAGTTTCAGGGTCATTCCTTCTCGAGTCTCAGAGAGCTCTTAAAAAGGCAAAAGACGCAAGTCCCAGAGGTCACGGAGTGTAACTCACATGTATTTTTGCCTCGGTGGCTCTGCCCTGGCTCCGGGGCCCGGGGGGTGAGGGGGAAGCCAGAGCCTTTTACTCCCTTTGCCCAGCACGTCCCTCACCATCCCCTGCCGCCGGGGAACAAACTCACCCCTCGCCTTGTCCGAGGGGATGCCAATCTTGCCAACTCCCCTCTCTGCTCACGGTGCAGACTAAAGGGTCTGGGGCTGCCAGATTTATAGATAATAAATATTGTTCCAGTGTCCCCTGCCGCCACCCACTCGTATGCACAGTTCTGCACCTGCACTCTGAAATTCTTAATTCTAACATAATGATAAATAGCCCTTGCGCTTTTCATTGGGTGTTGTTTTTTTTCTTTTTTTTTTCCTTTTTTTTTTTTTTTTTCTTTCTTAAATCTTGAACTGTCATTATTTTATAGTGCCTTTTTTGTGTGCCTAAATTGTAGCCACACTCATGAGGTCTTTTGAAGTCTTTGCTTTTTTTTTTTCTTGCTTTTTTTTTTTATTTAAACTTTGGTATGCTTTTTTTTTCCACCCCTTTTCTTTTTTAAAGGCCATTTACGTTATGATTAAATGCCGTCTTGGAAAAGCAGAACGAAAGTCGTTAATCTATATAGATCTTCAAAGAATCGATACATTCGGGACTTCTGTAGGATTTGTTACACTCCATTTTGTTACAGTAGGCAGCTCGTCTGGATTTGGGCACATGTGCTTCTCTCCCTCCCTTTGCCCTCCCCCTTTCCAGCTTCCCCCCCAAGAGTGAAAATAAAGTAAAAGGTCTTTCATGGTAAACAAAACCAGCTTATTCTCCACATAGAACACATGAATAGCTGGAAAAAAAAACTTACAATAAATGGTGCATTTTTTTCTCTGCTGGGTATAGCATTCAAGATCAGTCCAGTATTCAAGAAGCAGTCCATTTTTTGCTCAGCAAGAGAGTTTAGAAAAGAAGCGTGGGGTCTATTCAAGGATCTTTTCCCCCTTCACAATTGCTGGGCTTTATGAAACCTATCTTCCATGCCTTGTCAGAGTATTTCTGGGGACCAATTAGTGCTTTGTTGCAAGGCTTCTTTGCTGAATCTTTGAGCAGCAAGAAAAAGCTCTCTTGAGTCTCCCCTTATTTTGACTATTTCAGTCATTACTCAGTGTAATAATTAATATGACAACTGGACGCTGAAGTTTGTATAGAAACACCTCGGCTGCAGGAGAGAGCGTGCAGTGGGTGGTAACAAGCTACAGATCAGACCGAGAAGCCACACACACAAGGGAGAAAAAAAAAAAAAAACGAGAGGGAGAGAGAATAATGAATGAAAAGAAAGAGAGAAAGAATAAAGATAAATAAATAGTTGGCGCAACCTGAAGGAACAAAATACAGACTTGGAAGGGGAAAAAAAAAAAGGCAATTAGGAGGGAGGGGAGGGCGACCCCAGAGTGGTAAACTTACTTCGAAACAGTTTCTGTGTGAATATAATTTTCAAAACTTTGCTACTTTCAGAAGGCAGGAAGGCGATTTTTTCCAGGCGGCTAATTCCTTCGGCTGAGTGAGTGTCGAGGAGCATCTGCCTACACTTTTGCATACTTGATGAACTTTAACGTCTCTTCCTACACCTCCCTTCACTGAAAGAAGGACTTTGAGCATTAAACCGTGTTCGTGAGCATACGGGGCGGACGGAGGCTAGTTCTCGGGATACCGAGTGGTACGTGTTTCTTCTCTGCGTCGGCTGCGGGAGGAACACAGCCTGGCCCTCAGATGAAGAATTAAAAATGACGCTTGACCAGGGACGCTGTTGAATTCTTCTCGAGAGGCGTCTTGGGATGAACGCTCATCACTTTGCAGACATTTCTTGGGCTGCCAATTAGGGCATAATAAATAATTAGAGCTTTTAAGCATATTAGATACAGCTCATGCTAATGAGCTACATCAGGTCTTGTGCTAACCTGAAGTGACAGTTTGCATATATAGGGCTGGAAAAAAAAAAAAAGAAAAAAAAAAAAAAGAAAACCCCTCAACCAGCAGCCGCGGGGCAGTCCGGCCCCCCTCTCCCGGCCCACTCGTCCTTCCGCCGCTCCCGCAGGTCCCACCGGGCTGCGCGGCGCCCCTGACCCTCCGCGCCCGCGGAGCGGGGCCCTCCGCCCGCCGGGTGGCCCCGTTGTGAGGCCACGCGTCCCGTGTCCATCACAGCCCCGGGGGATAAATCACAGCGGGCTGACACTTGCCCCCCCATCCCCACCCTCCCATCGCCACTTTTTGGCTGGGGGGTGTTATTCCCGGTGGCTGTCCCCCGGGGTGGGTGGGTGATGCCTGCCGCTGCCTGGGAGGTGGACAGCTTCCCCCCCCCACACACCCCCCGCACTTCTCCCCCTTCCCCGGGGGGGCGGCGGAGACAGCCCGGTGTCCGTGTACCACCCCCCCCCTCCCGCCCCCCCAGCGCCGCTCCCGGTTCGGCGGGCGCTGCCGTGAGGACACAGTGCCACCTCCCGGCCACGCCGCGCTCCGGAGGGGGTGGAGGACGCTGGGGAGAACTCGTCTGGGGGATGTGGAGGAGATGATTCTGTAATGATCATCTATATCTGTGGGAGGAGATGATTCTATGACCCTGTGTCGGGGACCCTCGGTTCTGCAAGGCTGGGGGTCGTGGCTGGGAGGGCTTCGCAACCGCGGTGTGGACCCAGGTGTGAGGAAATGGCACTGAACGGAGACTTCTGGCAAATGCATCCCCAATATTGATAAAGGGAGGACCCTCCCCGCTCCCTGTCACCTCACACACATCTCTTGAGATACTCACTGAATCCTCACTTGGGAATTTTTACGGACTTCCTGGTTTTACTTGAAAAGCTTCTCTCGGTTGCTTGCTGCTCCCTCAAATTGACTGGGACATCCTGATGCAGCAGGGCAGGCGGGGAGCCGCAGGCCAAATATAGTCCCAGTGTCTGTGCACGGGAAGGGACATCCCTGCCCACACCAGAAAACACACAGCTCCCAGGAAGCCGCTGCTCTCCAAATTCTGGCTAAAGGCAGAGGCGGGAAAGAGCAATCTGAAAAGCAGCCAAAGTCCGTGGCTCTTTGAACTTGCATCATGCCAGCCAGGGGAACCAGCCAACTTCCAGTGCAAAGAGCCCTCTTAGTTGTGTGTGAGCAGCACAGCCAGGAATGGATGTATAAGGGGGTGGGTGTGTGGGTGTGCCCCAGAAAGGCATGTATTTCCAAGGGCAAAAAGGTTTTTTTAGACTGAGGTGATGTGGGACATCAGTGCAGATCTGCAGATGGTTGAAAGGAGTTGGGGAGCACAGAGCTGCAGCAGGAGCCCGGAGCAGGACTAGTGGACCCAAAGTTGAGGTGCTCACCCAGACTATGGGGAATCAGACACATGGAGCAACTTGAAACCCAAGTGGGGAGTCCCAGTTTGCAATGTCACTGCAGGGGGATGAACCTGTACGCTGAACTGGTACTTCAAAGAGGACAGGGAAGCTCAGACAGTTTGGACTCTGAAATGGTCCAAAGTAACCAGCACTGATGCAATTGTGTGTTCATACCATCATGGCACTGGACATACACACAAACACACACACACAGAGCTCTGCTCCAGAACTAGAGAATTTGAGAATTCCTCCTGGAAAGAAGGAGCTTTGCTGACTCCAGCCAATGCTTTTTGCTACCAGGCAACCTCTGACAGCCCAGACTGATTAAACAGTGAACTGGTGGCAATACACTGGTGATATTATTATGATTAAGTAGCAGTAAGGGTAGCATAAACAGAAAAAAGCAGGGAGGAGGAGGAGGCAAAATAGATAACAACAAGGATTTAGAATGAATATTATTTTGCATACTCACTATTTCACTTTGCTTTGCCATTACTGTCAGAGTAGGGTGAACAGAGGCTGTAATACATAAGAAACAGGATGGAAGAAAGGGTAAAAACCAAGATTAAATGAATGTAAAAGCTACAGAGAAAGTAAAAAGATTGATCAAAGGCCAATGAAAAGAGAAGGAAAAAAAGAAAGAAAAAGGAAGGTGCAAACAAATGACAGAAAAAAGTAGTTTATTACTTTGGATGCCAGAGGTTTTTTGGCCAGTCTTATGACATACATTTAAGCCTTTTAAAATCTAGTTGAAAAATATACCAGGTAGCGAGGCATGGTGTTTGGTGAAAAGTAAATGAGACCAGTTGCTGAAGGCTGTCTTGTCCTGCACAGGGATTACTATAATCAGTGTTGTCACTATCGTCATCTCACTGTTTGTTTGGGTTTTTTTTTTGAAAGGTGGCCTTCAATGTCCGTATCACGGATAGGACTGTGCCTGATGCTGCACAAACACAGGACACAAAATACTGCCTCCCACCGAGAAATGATTGGCAGAGCAGTTCAAAAATAGTAGTTTTTAAACTGCTGGCAATTACCAAGGTTAACCTCTCCTCTCACCTTGCCCCAGCATGCTGCCATGATGTCAGCAGGACCCGGTGTGTTATGTGTGCATTGCATTTGGGTGCCTCCCTGGACCTGCCAGCCCATACCACAGACTTGCTGGTCACTTCAGAAAGTAACTTTCTACTCCTGTGCACAGCTGCAGGATGCTCAAGCAAGCAGCTCTTCCGAAAAAGGTATGTATTCACACCCAAAAGCACTGAATTACTTCAGATGCACATTATGCAGGCAATGATTTCAGTGGGCTGGATTCTGACTCCACAGTCGTGGGGTTCAAATGGGTTTGTACCGACATCACTGGAAGCGGCTTTCCTCAGTTTCCCTACTGTGAGGATGATAGGATTTAGCAGCTATTGGATTTTTTAAAGTGCCAATAATTCATGGTAGGTGTTTGTTAGTATTCACCAATCCGAGTCTGCACCAGTGCATACAGTAGAGATTCCCTCAAGGCTAAAATAATTGTAAGGAGGTTATTTCTCTATTCCACAGAATTTATCTTCATCACAAAAATATAGCAAGATTATCCATCCTGACAGAGTTTGTCTCACTACAGACTTCATCTTTCCAAATAGCAAGATAGATACTTGACCAACTGGAGTTCTGATTGTTTGGTTTTTTTTGGTTTTTTTTTGGTGGTTGGGTTTTTGTTGTTGTTGGTTTTGTGCTGCAGCTTTCCATTATTCTTTCAACCCCTTTGGTAACTCTTTTTAAACCAAATCTGGGCTCTTTTTTACCAACCCTTTACCAAACTTTTCCAAAATAATTTACGCTCCCTACCCTGTTTCCGTTGTAGTTCTCCACAGCTGCACTATACACAAGCACACATACATCTGCAGTTCTTCTGCATCTTCCTGCCCCCTAGTTATAACTGTTCCCTGCTCTTTTTCTTTCTTTACCTTCTTTCCTTTCTCCTTGTCCAGATTCATATCCCAGTGTGAGGTTCATGAAGCTGACTCCTGTCTCATGCTCCCTTTATGACAGCTGTTTGATGTGTGGAGTGATGTCTCCTGTTCTTGGACCTCTTGGATGCAGCCCTACTAAAGGACCAATCCCCCAGCTGCTGCGCATTGCCACAGCCCTCCCTGGCTCGTGTTTGGCATCTGAAGAGCAGATCCTGGAGAACATCTGATCTCTGGTCACGTGGAGTGAGCCCCAGTGGGAAACCCACCTGAGGCTGAACACCCACGCAGCAGTGGGAAGGGATGGGGGGAAGGTTGAACTTTGGTGTCACTCAGAAATGAGAACAGCAGCTGATGCTGATCAGGAGGAGGATGGTTGTTAATTTAAAGCATGCTGCTCCTCCACGTTGGATGCAGATAGAAAAAAAACCAATGCTGGAGAGTTGTTATGTGCTGGGGTGGGACTCTCAGGGGCCGGCCAGTGTGGAGAGGCTGGTCCATGTGCCAGGGGTGGGTGTGGGGGGGGCGTGTAGGGAGAACGCCCCCTTGGCACCGTGTCCGGGGGGAGGGAGCTGGGTAACGGGGGTGGGGGGGACACGGGACGGGACGGAAGGGGATGGCTTTGCTTTGCTCGCTCCACTTTAAATACCTTTGCACAGGGTTCTGGCCGCTGTGCTAAGGTCAGAAGGCTTCACCTGTAGCAGCAAAGGGGGCTCCCTGTGTGGGCATTGCTGCATCCGCAACATGGATGCGCAGCACTGCAAAATGAATGGTGACCCTTTCCAGGTAAGCGGTGGGGTCTGTGTGCCTGCTCTGTGCAGGGGAGGCTGTATCTGTCCCTCTCCTGCTCTTCTTTTCTTCTCCCCCCCCCCCCCCCCCCCCCCCGGCCATGCTTGCAAACCTTGTCCCCTGCTCTCTGAGTATGGGACAGTGCCATTCAAGAGAAAACAACGTGCCTGTCTCGATGCTTTGCAGTGCCTGGTTGCCACCGTTCTTTCTCCTGGCAGCTGGCATACTTGTCTGTTGTTAATTATGCTTGCAAAAGTGCAGTGGGAATGGAAATGAACATTGCAAGAGTATTCTTGCATATAGGGCAAAAAGAAGAAGAAGCAGAAAAGACCAGCATCTAATTAGAGGTCTTAAACCTGTGTGAGGAAAGCAAGCCATCTTCTGTTAAAGGAAAGCAGCTGAAGCATGCTTTTCTGATAGAGATTGTTAAATTTTGGGACTCTGACATCACCTTTTTTTAAACTTTACTGACTTACTTTGAAGCCTTTGCTCTAGGAAATACAGGAAGGTCCTGAAGCTCACGCCTTTCAGTTGCACTGCAGGGGCAAGTGACGTAAGCTGAGGCCAGCACGGTTAATTATTAGGACTAACATCTGTATGTATGTGCCCTGTGCAATGCTGCTGAAGCCAGAGACAAGCTGCAGGTATGCAAAAAAAGGGGCTTCAGTTTCTAAAGCTTTCTTAAGAGCAGAACAGCTAAGGAAGCTCTGTTTCCTGTGGCTTCATGTGCTGAGGCTGAACTCCCACAACAGTTCTCGAAGGTCTCACCTTGCTGCTTTTCCAAGTTGTACAATTGCTTGGTCCCAGTGACACCTATGGGAGCATCTAAATGGCTTAAGAAATCTGACTTGGAGATTAGTTCCATTTTCAGAAGTAATTTAGGAATCTTATTTCCTTTGAAATATTTCCTTTCTTTCCCCATCCCCCTACTATTTTATATATGTAGTAAGTCTGGAATTTATGACATGGAGGTGAAACTTTCCTCTCACTGAAACTGCAAGCAAAACTTCTTTTGGCATGAACAGTACTGGAATTAATTCTGGAGGGCTTTATCTAACCATCTCAGAAATAGATTAGAAGGTTAAAGTGTGTATTATTGATCTCCAGTACTGCTGCATGTGTCAGAAAGGCAATATCAATCTATCTGTGAAGTGGTTAACTAAAAATGCAGGTTTGCATTGTGCTCAGGTAAACCCATCCTGGCATCTACACAGCACCTATCTTTGAGATAGTACTGTGTCGAGGCATGGATGTTCATGTTCTTATTGGTTCTTATTTTATTTCCTGAAAAAAAAAAAATGGAAGAAAATTAGAGCTTAACTTATTCCCCACTACACTTATAAGTCACATATACATGTCATATAGGCAATATTTCAATTACAATGAAACTATTTCTTCATACTAACAGTAATAAGAAAAGAGTAGGACTACCCCAAGGCTGCAATTCCTCTCTCTGTGTTGAAAAACAAGATATTAGAAATAGAATTGAGAATGGAGAAACTCTAATCAACAGTACAGCAGTATAGGTACTACAAAAAGCTCAGCAATAAATGGAGGTGCCTGTGTGTATGCCTATTGCATATATTCATGTATGTTACCTGCAGTGTATATTGTCTGTAATATACATATATATTGCCTCCATGTATATTGATAAGAACTGGGTGCCAGAAAAACAGTCATCTTACTCTTTTTCTCTTGCAATGAAAGCTGTCATCTGTGTGAACTGACTTGGGCATGAACAAAGTCCTTCCAGTGAACTGACTGCATATGTGGATGTGCAAGAAATTAAGCAAGTATCACTCTGTTGGCAGAACTGGTGCCAACCCCCTACTGTAATATGTTTAACTTTGAAACACCAACATAAATCAATTTACAAGAGTGGGAAAATAAGTGAGAACAGATTGAAAGTGGCCAATCTCAACACATCCAGGCTAGTGACCGATGGGAATCTATGTTGTAAGGAAGGTTTCTAAGGCCTTTTGGGGTAATCTCATGGTATAAAGAGATCAATTAATATCAGAGTTACCTTGTGGGACTTGAATCTTGCATAATATCCCCTGCATGTGTCCAAACCACAAATTCTTCCTTTGTCACACAGATTCAAGTCAACCTGCTGTACAAGTTGGTTCTCATGGCATGCCTTGGCAAGGGTATTTTAAATGGATAACTGCATAGCTTTTACAATGGTTCTAGTGTAGCCCATGAAAATCAAATTCTCAGTCCATCAGGCAGACACTGGTGTAGCACAGTTCTAGCACAGAATGGCTGTGGTGGGGAAAAACAGAAGGGCAAAGCTTTGCAGGGACAGTACTTCAGATCACAGTTTTGGTTTGACTATCATAAAAGTTCTGGACTACTGACATTTGGTTTGCCTTCTGAATGATTCCAGTGGTTGCCTATGATGTAAATGGGTTTCGTTAGCCAGCTGCCACAGCACTCCTGACTGCTTTTCCTCTTAGTCCCCGCCATGTAAGAGCTGGGTCAGCTCCTTGGCTGGATGAGGACCCAGGAGACACAGAGATGCTCCAGGAAGTGTCACAGTTGAGCAGGTGACAATCTTTCCTCTGGTGCATAAACCCAGTATTTCTACTACAGTTCCCCCTAGAGGTTCCCCATAAAGGTAGAAAACATTTGGATAACCTCTGCAACCCCTGGAAATAAGGCCAGATAGAAAAATCTGTTGCCAGTCTTTAGTAATGCATTCTCAGGTTAGCAGCAGCCTCAGAGACAGCCTGAAGAATCAGCAATTATTTACTTCACGAAAGAAGGCCATTCCTTGTAACATCGCCTCAGAAAATGTAGCCCTACCCAAAAGTTTGTGGCTTCAGGACAGCTGGATTGGATTGTTAATTTGTCTGCTACAAAGACTGTCTTTTCTGAGGACAATATTTGGGAACTGGGACTCTTTATACTCTGATTTATATGTTAAATTAAGCAACAGCTGTAATGAGGACAGGCTCTGACTGAAAATACCTTGAGTCGAGTTTTGGCCCAGGACTTGTTACATCAGTACCTGTCTGTGTTGCCAATGTCTGGTGTGATCTTTGAAATGCCAACCAGGGGCAATTTGCCCAAGGCTGGGAGATGTTAAAAAACACCCCAACAAATACGTCATTAATGTGACTTCCAAAAGTCTGTGGTGACTGTGCATCAAATTTATTCTGACATCAGAAAAATTAAGCTATTCTGAAAATCTCAGCAGACACTTACCTGCCATGTCAGGTACCTGAATAATTTTGAAAATCTGGCCCCACTCCAGGACTCAGTTTCCTGTTTCTGAAGTGGTGAAATAGCACGTGCCTACTTAACAGGGGTTTTGTGAAAAGAAACACATGCACTGAGACATTCTGTTAATAAGGACCATGAAAATAATTAAAATAAATGTTCTCCTTGCTTGGGAATACTGGAAATAGCCTTTTGGAATTTGAAGAGCAGAAAATCAAAAAGAGAAAGGGAGCAAGGATAAATAATAACACATTTTGCCCCAACTGAGTCTTTACTCGCTGTGGGATTTAGGGGTGTTGATGAATTTAGGGAAGGTCCAAATGCTTGCTCCAATGTTTTCCCTTTTTTTTTTGGGGGGTGGTGGGGTGGTGTGGTGTGGGAGTATTGTTATTTTTATTTTGTTTTAAAATAACTTTCCATATCCCTCTTGTGAATACTACCTCTCCTCAGACTACCTGGAACTAGCAGAACTGAAGGGAAACACAGATCACGGCCTGCATCTCTGCACAGAGCTCATCTACCTTGTTCTGTTTAATCCTGAGTGTTAATGAAAAGAGAGCCTGAGGGAAGGTCTTTGCACTGTAGCTGAAACCAAAGTGCAGTAACGTTTCCAGTCATCCCTGAGCCTGATACATTTGAAAGGTGAAGCAAGACAGAGATATTAGACTATTTTCATGTTACCTGGCTCCCATATGGGCACTAGTTTGAGAGAAGGGATTTTGTGTCTCAGCCATCATAAATGGGAGCAGAGCCAGAGATGCTCTGCTTCTGGCAGCAGCAGTTGCTGTGATTCTCACTTCAAGCAACTTTACACTCCCTTTACGTTGCTGATGCTGTGCAAAAGGGGAACAGAACAAAGCAAAACTGACTCCTAGGGTGAATGTAAATCTTTTTTTTTATTTTCTTTCAGGAATCTATGTACATTGAAGAGTCCTCAAATAAAAATGGTGTGATTTCTTTGATTTTCTCGCTGAAAGAAGAAGTTGGGGCATTGGCTAAAGTTCTGCGCACATTTGAGGTAAATATTTTCCTTCAGGAGACCTGACCATGTCTTTACACTTTTGCATTATGGCAACTTTTGCTTAGAGTGTTTGTCAGCATGTTTGTGTTTCCACTTCATTGCCATAATGGGAGGAAAGCAGCATGCATTTTTTTTTCTTGGGTTGAAATCTCTTAAAGTCTTGGAACAGAAGCAGCCTTTTTAAGTTAAAATTTGATTTCAGACTTTTAAATTAAACCCTCTACTTTTAACTGATGTGAAGGTGGAGGCAAAAAACCTGCATTTTCTCCACTTAAGAAGGAAACGTTTTACTGTAACTGCTTAAGTAAGTAGCAGAAGTGAATTGGGCCATAACCTGACATTGACATCTGAGTGTGTATATGTATAGAAAGGCAAATATAACCTGCATGTGAGCCATGTGACTCATAATGCTCATGCTTCATGAAGTATTTCTACGGGGGGCAGCTACTGTCCTCTCAGTCCTTGTCAACCTCAGAAAATCTGGTATAAATAAGTCCTACCATCTCCCACCAGTGGTACTTCTACAGAGGGGATAGAGGATACTTACAATGCAGCATCAAAATGAGAGCGCTTTATTTACACCAGAGCAACTTGTACTGACCAATTGGGAAAGCTTTTGGGGAAATAGGGAGCCATTTACCTTTCAGGACATTGTGTGCTCATTTATTCTTTCAGAAATGTTTCCCAGATGTCATGGACGCCGTTTAAAAAGCACAAAATCCTTGCAATTCAGGATGGTTGTGTCGCAACACACACAGCTGTGTACTCTGCTCCCAAGCAAATACACTCTTATATTGGTTTTTCGCCTTTTTTTTTTTTTGAGAACATCATCATGTAATAGTTGTGTCTAAAGCAGCTCTTTCTATAGTACACTGTAAAAAAAGTTGTGGCCTGCATACTTTCCATTTGTAAACTGACTTGACTAGGAAATGAAAGGTTTGTGTGGTATTAGTACAAATGAAAGATAATTATGAGTTATAGGACATATTTGATTCATTAAGATGAAGGCAAAATCATACCAATGACAGCAGAGCTAGTCTAAAGCTGTGAATTGTCCACTGTAATACAGTCCTGCAAAATGTCTGCATGTCGGTGGCGTGCATGTCTGTAAGTGAATTAAGGAGGTTGTTGACATTCTCTAGTTAAACACATTGCTGTCGACTGAGTTGCTGTCAGCTCTAAAGGAAAATCTGCAGGGGAACTAGTTTAGGAAAGAGAAAAGGAGTCACTTCTTGGATGTGACTCTTCTTGCCCCAAAGCAGGTACCTGAACTAGACTGTCCTGGTTTTCTCCAGTGTCCCTGGTGGCAACCTGGGGGGAGGATGGGACTCAGCTAAAGAAGACTGCAGTGGTGGCTGGTTGGTTTCCCATCCCAACCAAGCCAATTCTTTTTTGTGCAAATTTGTAGTCTTCCCCGGCACCAAGGCTTGACAAGGGACCTGACACAGCTGCTTTTATATCAGATTTGTGTCCTCTTGGCAATGCAGTAGGAAAATGGATGGGTAGCTGGAAGAAAGAGATTTGATGGTAGAAGCCTGACCTTCAGCTTCAGCTCCTCAGGGCTGTCATTAGTGAGTTCATGAGTGTTGAGGTGTGTGAACCAGAGCAGTCCTTGAGCTGTTCTAACTCAGTACAAAGGACCTTGCCTCATGTACAGCTGTGTAAGACTCATGTGCATGCACAGCTGAGATACCTCCACCCTGTCCCACCTGGGCCATAACCATGGTGCCTCAGAGACACAGGCTTTGTGCTCAGTGACATCTGCAGCAGAGGCAGGGAAGATGGTGATATGTAGGTGAAGGGCGGGGACCAGAAGGAAGACGTTGAGAAGATTTTTCTTCTTGTACCCCTTCCCTGCTTAATAAAATAAATTGTGAGATGCAGGCTAGCTACAGGAGTTAGTTCAGGCTCTCTGCTGGTGGGCTCCTCTGGGCAAGGAGAACCCTTGCTTTGTCCCGAGGGACTCTGTTGCTGGCTCAGTGCTGGCCTGGGGAAACACAGTGGGTTTGTCTCAGAGGGGCAGCACAGGGAGGAGATAGCTGCTCTGGCTATTATTGCTTCACAGAACCACATGAAGTAGAAAAAAGGAAAACACGAAAGTAAAAAAATATGATCAGTCTGTTCCCTGGAGCAAACCTGGTGCTGTAGCTGTCAACCCCCATGGAATGACAGATCTTGTGTGGTCGCTGATGCTGATGGCCACATTTGGAGCCCCTCTGATCCTTACTGAGGCTGGGGGCTGCCCAAGCTGCTGAGGTCTCTCTGGGGACTCATGCGTGGGAATGCAGGCAGAAAGCATAGATCAACCCTTCTCACTCTTGGGAGTGATTAAAGGACAGTGCCTTCAGCACTGGCTTTGAGGATTTTGCCTCTTCTCTAGCCAATCTGCAAAACTACTCTGGGACATGAAGGGAGGAGGAGGAGGCGGCTTAAGAGAGCAGTAAGTAGGAAAGTTGTGAAAATAAATGCCATTTCAAGACAGGGAGAAAGCATGGAACAAGATTCAGACAGACACAAAGAATTGAGGGATACTTAAAGAAAGGAGAGATTTTGTGGTGCCATTAGCAGCCAGGTTGCCTTTCTGTAAAGATGTCTGCATAGACCTGGGGAGGTCCATCCTCTCCTTGGTTTAAGAGATGGAGAAAAAATTTCTGTCACTCTTGTGTGTCTGACTGTGATGCAAGAGCAGGTCCTCACTCCCAGGTTCACATCCTGCCCATGTCGTACTTCTGTGCTGGGGTGAAACTTGCCCAGGCATTAGCCCTCACCACAGCTTTTTCTCCATGGAAAGCAAGAACCCAAAGGGAGCTGGGCTGTGCTCCAGCCTGGCCCTGCACCCGGTTTACAGGAGGTCCAGGACTGCTGGCTCATCAAGCACCATGGCTGGTCTGCAGTCTAGATGTATTCTGTACTCACCAAATAGGCAAACCTCCCAGGGAAGGAAATAGTGTCCAAACACTATTGTTGAGACAAGCTAGGTGAGCCCTCATTGTGGGCCAGGGTGGACCAAAGGCTGGGGAGCCTCAAATCTAGGTAGGTGGAGGTACAGGACTAGTGGCTACAGATAGAGTGCTCATGGCACAGAATTACATCCTGTAACTGAGACACCAAATTTAAGAGAATTTCAATGTGGTTTGGATAAATATTAATGTTTGTCCTACTCAAACATCCCTCAGGGCTGCTCATGTGGTTGACAGATACCAAGCGTGAGACCATGCAGCTTTTTTTGCTCAAAGATCCAAACCCTTGTTCTCTGTTAACATAAGTTGCACACAAGTATGTGCTTACAGTAACAACTGTTGCTTTTTTTATGTAGCTTGAAGGCTTTTTTCTAAGGAATCTCCTCTATGTACTCAGCTCCTTATGTCTGCTGGCTTTATGTCCAAAATGTACTTGATTATATCCCCTTTTGTGTTATGTTTACTCTTGATTCATATTCTTTCCAATGCATTTCAGTGTTGAGCTGATTCATAATGTCCTAAAAGAGCAAGCAGTCTGAATGGAAGAAAGGCAGGCACATGTTTAAATTTCAAGTTGAAAGCATTTCTGTCTCTAACAGCAAACCCAGACAACGTACATGGAAGAGTTGAACATCCACTTTGGGTAGGAGGAAAGTCCCTTCCTAGTCTCACACATAAAAATAAGAAGCACTCGGAAAGATACCCCCCATTAAACGTGAGGCTTCCGCAAGCTCCTGAGCTCTTCTGACCCCTGGGTCTTTCCCCAGTCTATTTTGTAAATCACTGCATGCATCTGCTTCTCCTTCTGTCCTGCTCTGTACTCAGGGTGCCCTGTGTCACTGCTGGCAGTACCATCCCTGAAGTCCCTTCTCCACCTTCCCTGTGGAGAGGCAGTGTCTGCAGGGCCAGACTTGTGCTCTGACATGTGCACTAATGTAAGAGCTGCTCAATCATGCCCAGTGATGAGCAGATTGTTAAAGCTGGATCCACTTTGCTTCTGCACTACCTGCTCTCTCTCTCTATTGGGATGTGGTAAAGATTCACTTTCTGCTTAGTAAACCCAATCGTTTTGCACTTGAAAAGCCTATTTGTCCTTTATCTGTCCTAGTGTGCATACAGCTTCCTTATGGGTTCTGCTTGGGCAACACCTCTGTCCTCATTGCAAGTTTGAGGTTGGCCACATAAACCACCAGCAGAGTCCTTACACCAACCTCATTTTAACAGGACCTGCTGTGCCCATGGCACTGCTCAGTGCAGCCATATGCTGTTTATTTGTCTCATGCTGTTACAGATGATAGCTAGGGAGTTAAACTTAAATAAATACCTTAGTCTGAAACAGAACTCCACATTTAAGTAAAATATCATGCTTAAAATCACCAAGACAGAATAGTCACTGTGTGGAATTGTGTTTCTGTTTTAATTCACTGAACACATCAAAAAGTTACAGGATATAAGTCCAGGTCGGGAAAAGACAAAAATCTTCCAGGTTTCTTATCAAAACTGAAAACCAAAGCAGAGCGTTTTGGGTTAACCCAAGTATTACACATGATGGGAATGTTTATTTTTCTATGTAGTGATAAAAGCCTATTGAAATTGAGATCACTTTTTTTTAAACAACAGCAAAGTCCACTCTGAAAGAAAAATAGCGATAAAAGCTGTCGTCACCCCCCCGCCAAAGACTGGCATTTCCAAAGTTACATTCATCATTAAAAATATCAGAATTAAACGCTTCAATATGTAAAAAGGATTGCCCTCACTTTTAATTGAATTTTTTTCCATGTGAATTTGTGGATACATTAATCTCTTGTTAAATTTTTTACAAGTGGTAGAAGACACGTCAGCTGTAGCACGTGGCAAACGCTGGGTTGTTGAATACGTTACAAGCTTCCTCAATGCATTCTCAGAGAAGACCCTTCCAACTTCTCTTCACTGACTTAACCTTCCTTTAACCTTCCTGTATTAACCTTAAATACAGAGCAGGACTGCAGTGCGAGGTCCAACCAACAGTGGTTTTACTTCCGGTGGGTAGGGCTGTAGCCCCAAACCAGGCCATTAATTTGTCCTGAGCAGTACTCCTGCTCCCAGAGTAACTGAGGACTGAATGGGAGTAACGAGCTGTACTAAATGAGACCCTGCACTTAATGATCAACAAAGGCGACTGTTCTGTTTTTCTGTTTAGGAGCTTGCTTTATTCAACAGAAAGTCCAAAGTGACTGTTATCTCTTTATCCCCTGAGTGATTTGGGTTGTTTCCAAATCAGGACAAGGGAGCAACTGCTTTGGCCAGGGGGTGTGTTACAGGTGTCCACAGTGATAGGTGAATGGGCCAGGCATGCCTCTACCAAGAGACTTGTTTTTTCATCACATGTCATTTTATTACACCTGAACTAACTGCTCCAAATCCATGTCCTCGGTCTGAGCTCTCCCTTTTCCAAGGCCAGGAGAGCAGGACTCCTTGATCTAGTAAACTAACATGAGTTTAAAGAGAGCACTGTCCTCTTGCTAGGTGCGTGTTCAGTGACACATCCTGTCACACAGGGGTTTTGGTTTGTTGTGCTCCATGTGTTCTCTGACTGAGTGCTGAGTGTCTCACACTAACCTTCAGGGTTGGAGCAGAATTGTGGAGCAATGGACACGAAGGGCTGCTTCAGCACTGGCTGCCCTCTGGAGCTGTTTGCTGTCAGGGGCCAGTTCTAGGTCCCTTTTCCTCTGTGAGCTTGTCATGTGAAGAACACCCTAGCAGATGTGAAAGGGAAGATGGGAAAGCACAATTTTCAGCTGAGAAGCAGGCCTTTAGACAGTAAAGCTGAACCAGATGGCCGCCTTTGCCTTCACTTTGGGAAACCATGGTGAAAATATTGCTGTCACTTCCTAACTCTCTGATCTCCTGTGAAAATTAGGCACCAATTTCTACTTGTGCTTCTGAAAGTGTCCTCTGTCAGGAAGCCCTGAACTAGGCTGTGGCAAGGGTTAAAAGAACATGTAATTTTTAACAAAAATTTCTTTTCTTTTTTTTAATCAGGAAAGTGCAAGTAGATCCTTGTTTTGTGAGATTTCACACAAGTTCTCACATGTCTTGAGACTTCTTTCTGTAATGGGGAGAGATAGAGCTACAGTTAACTTGGATATTCCAATAATGAAAGCTGACATCTTTCACCCTCAGGAGTGGTGGCTTTAAGAAAAAAAAAAGCAAGAAATTTGCGGTGACTTCTGCTAACTTCAAGGAATCTGGCAATACCATACCCCTGTGATCTTCATTAGGTGTTACATCTAATGCTTCCCTCAGTTCCCTCAGGCAAATTATGTTCTGAATTGTTAATACCTGCTAAAAAGTATATTAGAAATGGTCTGTGTTGAAAGAAATACAAGGTGAACTGCTACTCCTCCTCTAACCAACAGAGAAGCACTCCAGCAGATATGTGGTTGTAGGACCTCTATGCTGGTCATAAACCTGAGGAGAAGTAGGGAAGCACAAATGAGCTGCAAGCTCTTTGCAGCTGCAGTGGATGATAGGGTAAATTCAGCAAAGGCACATCTAATCTCAAGCCATGGGCTCATCTGATTCCTACCAACTTTAAAATAGGAAAGCCAGGAGCCACCAATGTTAATAGTTCAGGTATGAATCCTTGCGAAAACATGCAACGGCCCTGGTATTCAAAGCCAGTCAGGTTAGGAGTTAGGTTCCATCACCAAGAAAAAAAACCTCCGAAATCGTTAAGTCCCATAAAATAAATACAGAATTTTTATTAGTTTTCTTTTGAGGGCATACATTATCAAGATCTCAAGCTCTACTAAAAAAAAAAACCCCAAAACACAGAGAAAATGAAAACTGCTCAAAATAAGCAACTAAACCGAAAAACTGCCCCCGTTCTCCTTTCACGGGTAACCATTTGTCTCCAGAAGCATCAACTATTGTGGGAAACTTGATGCAATTGGATATAAAAAAAGTTTTGAACAATTTGAAACTATGAAGATTAAACACTAGATGGAGTAGTTGTACTGGAATGAAACTGAGATTTGTAAGGCAACTGAGTAACAGAGCCACTGTAAATATTTTGAAATCAGGGGCTTAGTAGCAAGGCACAGCATATGAGACCATGTTTCTCCAGGAGCGCCAGTTCAGGCAGTTGGACATATGCTGCTGAATTCTTGCTTTGAAAACAGTCACCAGAAGGGTTCTCCCTTCAGCTTCTCTGCTGTGAGCTCTCGAAGCCTCGGCACAAAGAGATAATGGGTCAGCTTGGCATCTTGCTGAGCTGCAGGCACCCCTCAAATAAAACAGGAAACCAGCTTTACGCTCTGTGGAAAGCTCTTCTGCTTATCTCAGGTATAAAAAAGGAGGTGTCTCTCTCCATGAGTTCCTTCCTCCTAGTCTTTTTTTTCCCCCTACTCTTTTAAGTTGTGGCAATATGTTTGGGAGGCATTGATGCTCCCGCTGCCTTAAGCGTGTCTTGTGGCTGCCTTGCAGTTGTCTCTTCATTCCCAACCCCTTCATCACTCCCTCCATTTTGTGGGCACTGCTGTTTGTGCAGCTGCTCACTGAGCCAGGTAAAGTGGAAACGTCACCTGGTCAAAAAACCAAAGGGTATAACTGAGGTACCTGTGTGATCTCTCAGACATCTCTGCTATCTCCAGGGGAGGGATGCTGAGGCAGGGATGGATACTTGTGGGTGTGGGAAGGAAGCAGGAGATAACGGCCACCGAAGAGATGTCCATGTTATCACAGTCTCTGCAAGATGTAGAAAGCCCAGCTAGTGTCTAGGACCCCATTCCCCCAGGAACCTACACAGAGACAAACTACACACTGGTGCGTCAGTGCAGGGTGAAAGCAAAGCAGCACCTCAGCGTGCCCGAGCTGAGCCTTTGACAGGGGGAGGTTTCACACATGTTCCTCACTTTCCTGAGTGGCAATGCACAGCCCCCTGAACAGCCCCAGGCTCTGGCTGCCAGCCCCAGGGTCTGCAGTGCTCCCCGTGGCAGAGCTCCTGCTCCCCATCATCCCAGCCCTGAGCCCTCTGAACTTCCAGCTCCAGCCTCGCCGAGCAGAGGGTACACACAATGTGTGCTCTGTTTGTGAAATGGGGGCTTTGGAGGCCTAAAACAAATTGTCCTTGGGGGCCAGGACAGTGGCGGCCATTCTCTCCCCCCCCCTCCCCCATAACAGCCCCACCAGGACAGTATCTCTCAAGAGCAGCAGTTGGCGAATGGGCTTTTGACCTTTTCAACTTATTGTATTGGTATCTAGCCAAACAATTTAAGTTCATCTGTAGTGTGCGACACTCAGGAAACGGAGGAATGACGTGCATGCTGTTTCCTACCAAGTAATAAACTGCCTTTTGTGGTGGAGTGAATGGAGCCTTTGCTGCTGATGGCCAGATGCCCCCTGCGCTGTGCAAGCGCTGAGAGCAGCAAAGAAAACCGTAAAGGGCTTGAGAAGCTCAAACTAAAGGGAGGTAAGAAAAAAAAAAAAAAGAGCTCTCTTTCTTCCCTGTAGGTCACAAGTAGATCCTTGCAGTGTTTCTTCATGGATGAAATCCTGACCTCACTGCAGCAGGGGGTTTGACAGACACCAGCAGGGCCATCATTTCACCCCAGGTAGTTTGGGGTCTTCTTAAGCCTGAAAGCAGCAAAACAAAAGCTTCTCCAGGGCTGCTGAGCGCTCTGTGTCAGCTTTTCTGGCACTGCTGTGGTTGATCTTCAGGCCCAAATTTCCTCCAGAGGTTTGTCTATTTGTCCCGGGGACAGACCTCTGTGTGCTGCCACGTGGCTCCAGTATGAGCCTGAGAGGAAGCTCAGGTGATAATGCCAGCACCGACTGAAATCTGTTTAAAAGGTTCTTCTGGGAAAGAAAAAAAAAAAAAGAGAGAATAATATTTTTGTATTTGAATTACAGTGCTCAGGAAAACATTTTAGCTCAGATAAACCAAGATAGATTTTTCTGGACTTCTGCTTAAACAACTGAAAAAATAGCATTTCTAGCTACTTGTTGCTTTACACATTGAGATGGTGGCATGTCTGAAGGCAGGTACCCACTGGTAAGAGTCATTGAGAATATATTGCCAATGATCCCTTTCTTTAGAGCTAGGAGGCACTGCTGCTGCTCAGTAAAGATATTAGATGAGATGGAATTTGAATTTCTGTGCTAAAAAAGACTTGTTTGCTGTGAGAGCGATCAGACTCTGGAGCAGTTGCCCAGAGAGGTTGTGCAGTCTCCATCTGTGGAGTTACTTAAAACTCGACAGGACCTTGAATGAGCAGACTGTTGGACTAGACGATCTCCAGAGGCCCCATCCAACCTCAGCAACTCTGCGAGTCTGTGATTTAGTGATTCTGTGATTTAAAACACACATGTTTTTATTTGCACAAACCTGAGTTGCCTTTTTGGTGCAGATCCATGTTTCCCATTGGATCTCTGCCCAACATCTGCTCACAACCCTGTAAGCAGTGCTTTGCAGGTGACTGTACAGTGGCTTGGCAGAAGCTTATCTAACAGGGTGCCCAGCTGCTGGCTTTTCCAACCTCCTTTCAAGATGCTCATTAATACAACATTCACTTTCTCGGGAGAGGGTTCTCTACAGGTGGAACGCTTACTTCCTGGGTTGATCCTGGGGAAATGTTCTTGTCCACACAGACAAGCTCCCATTATGTACTCGTGGTGCTGGAGTCATCATTTACAATACAAAACCCGTTTACAAATTGCATCATGATTCTGCCTTCTGTGGAGGTTTATGCAGTGCTCAGTCTTTGTGTTGGTGCTCTGCACAAGAATGAATCCCGGATCCTTCTCATTCTTCCTTTTTGTTTCTGTCCCTGTTGTGAAAGCTCTCAGTTCAGTGGCCACCAAAGACAAGTTTCTACTTTTGGACTGTTATTTGGATTGTATAGGACGGGTTGTTGACTGACACAGGAATTTAAGCTAGTGTCTATGTCATATTTCTTCCCCCAAACCCTGTGGGACCAAAATCTCTCTTTCTTATAGGAAAAAGGTATAAACCTGACGCACATTGAGTCACGACCTTCCCGTCTCAACAAAGATGAGTATGAATTCTTCATTAACTTGGAGGGCAACAATGTCCCAGCATTGGACAAGATTATCAAGTCCTTGAGAAATGATATTGGAGCAACAGTCCATGAGCTTTCCCGAACAAAGAAGAAGGACACTGGTAAGGATACACTGACAAGAATAACATTGTCAAGAAATATTTATGTCACACACTTAAATTTCTTTTTCCTGTAGCAAGGGAGTTCCTCTTGGATCTGTATGGCTGCGTTTCCTTTCCTCTGCCTATTTCACTTATTTTGTAAGCTTTTTCATTTGGAGATTTTCTCTCAGTGTACACTGCCATGCTCCATCTTTTGCCGTGTTTATGACTAGGTCTCCTAGGAACTGGTGGTATGGGGTTATGTTGTCATTTGTCTGGCTGGTTGGCGGCACTCACAGTCTCTTAAAGACAGCTTTGTTGTGGTAGCTTGTTATGCTAAGTTAAGTTCAGAGGCATCAAAGGATGATTGGAGTTACAGGCTAAGGGCTCAATTTCTAAATCCCTAAGAAATGGTACATGAAGTTGTAGGTACATCTATTTTCTGCTCCCAGTCTCTTCCCTATTTTAAAAAAGGCAGTATTTATATGCACAGCTTTTGGCAAGTCATGCAGGGTGGCAACTTTTGTCTTGATACACACCTGTGTATCCAACAGTAAGGAATAACAGGAGTGCAAGTGATGCAAAACTTTAAATCAGAAGATGACGAGGAATGTTCTGCAAGGGGTTATGTGGTCTGTCCCCTGGCAAAAGCTAGGACCAGCAAAATCACCATCTGCCTTGAGCAGTGGAGATCTCCTGGGCTCCACAGCTCTGCTCTGACCAACCTAGCTTGCTGCATGCTGCACTGAGAGCTGATGACTTCTTCCCCTCCCTGCCTTGGACACTGGGAACAGAAGATACTCTTTAGACCTGCCTTTTCAGTCTCTGGTGACAATATCCCGGCCACCTTCAATTTTCCCTTCTCAGATGCCCAGTTTCTGGGCTCATGGCCTGTCTTGTTGCTCTTTTCTGGAGTGTCTCCAGTACAATAGGTAAAACATAGATTTAGCTATGGACTCTAAGGACTCCAATGCTCTATTAACTATTTATTTAACCAGTTACTGATAATTTGCTGTTTATTCAATGGATGCTTTACACAAAGTGCAGCTGCCTTCCAAACTCTCCTTATTCAGGTAGGAACTGATGGTAAAGGACAGCATAACAAAACAAAAAGTTACAGTGAAATGTTATTGCAGTGTCTTTGTCCTTGCAAAATATCTCTGGGGTCTCACAGATTTCTCTGTGACAACAGACGAACCTTTGGGTATAGCAGAGGTGACAAGAGCCCAGTCCTGTGCAAGGCCTGGTAGGGAGTGGTGGCATCCTCATGGGCAGAGGGAAGAATTGTCCTCCTGCATTTCTTGGGGTTGGCATGGCCCTTTGAACACCTGGATTTATTTTCCAATTTTGGGCCTGCGGAACCTGCCTTCTGGCTGCTGCAACCCCATCCTTGTGGGACCCTTGCACCTCTGGGTTGAGAGGAGAAGGAAAAGTCCCACAGGGTGACTGTCCCCCCCCTGCTGCCAGCTCTCTTTCACACAGGTACATGTGAGTACAATACCTTCCATCTGTGTCTCCAGTTTTTGGGCTTGCTAAAGCCCCTCACTCCTGCTGCTGAAACCAGGGAGGCTCAGCCATGCGCTTTGGTGGGACCAGGAATAACTCTCTATTCCTTGTAAGAGATCCCAGGGAGATAAATTGTAATTCTGCCTTTGGAGAGAAATAAGGAAAGATTTTGTGAATTGCCTGTGCTCTGAATTCTTAGAGATTGGCTGAAGTTGAGGCTGCTTGATACAGTGATGGCTGCACAGCATCCAGTCTGAGACATACTTAAATGCCTCTTCAGATAACAGATGTGATTTTAATAGGATTTCAGACTTTAAATACTTTAGGTCTGGATCTTCCTCTTCCTTCCTAGGAACAACATGAAAGGACATTAATACCTTCTTGAGATCAGTGCTGGTAATCCTTTTACTGTTTCCTTTGTGTCCTACCCATGACATTACATTTGAAGATGAAAAAGAAGAAGGCAGATACTCTTTGGAGTCAGTTCTCTCCATTCATGAGAAGAAGGGACAAAAGGTTGATTAGGTGATTTATGACCACATCAAATCAAAGAGGTTCTCTTTTGGAAGCTGCTTTATTTCCAGAAGAAAGCTATAGGCCTTAGCCAGGGCTTGCCATTACTTTAGTTTTCTAAATTATTATTAAGAAGTTAGTAATAAACTATTAAATAATAAAGCTGTGTATAAGCATAGGCCAGAGTCAGATAAAGATACAGCTCTAAATATCAGCCAAGAAACACTTGTGGGTGAAATTCTGACCTCACAGAAGTCAAAACTCCCTTGCTGTAGCTGACCCTCCAGTCAGCTGTAGGATTAGGATTTCACTGCATGTTAATCTGTTGATCAAAGGTTTTTTGAGCTATCAGTGCTGCAGAAAGGGACTTGATCCCCTTCTGTCTGAGAGGATAACTTGTGTTTGTTTGTTAGTTTCTGTAATTCAGAAATAGTAGAGTGGGAGCAATATACTAATGAGAAAAGAGAGGACGATTGGTATTTCTTTCTGCTCTTTCCCTTTTTATTTATTTTTTTTTTAGAATTTCAACTTCTCTCATGAGTAGTAAGGGTCCAGTCAAACTGAAATCCCCAAAGAGCCATATTTTGAAAGGTCAAACAAGTCCTGTATGGGGGATGAACTGTAGGTGGCAAATTCTGGGCTGAGGCAGCTACAAGAGCAGAGTGAGATGGGAGCAGCCTGAGCTGTAGGAAGTATGGTAAGATGATGTCCTATATCAGTGGTGGCATTAAGGAATAACAGGCCTCATGGTGCCTTTTAGGTCAGCTTGCCTTTCAAATGTATCCTCCTGGCAAATCTGGTCTTAATCCACAGATGTGCTTGTGTGACATTTTATTATTAAAACACAGAATGAGAGTAATATGCCTCCAGGGAGCAAAATCTCAGAAATATGGTTTATGAGGATACTGTCACACTCTTCTCAGTGGGCAGGTAAAGGCTGGGAAGATTTTATCCTGGAGGCAGTCTAGGCTCCCACAGGAATGATTGTGTCACTGCTGCCTGAAGATTCTCTCTGCCCTTCCTTTCTAAGGATTCATTTTGCTCATGCTTATTATTTGAGAAAAAACCTCCAAACATTTTGCTCATTTTCCTCTAGGAAGCACACAGTGCCATTCTCGGGGTACTGCTTTGTGGACAGTCAAAGGAAGTTCCTGTAATCTGCCCCTTCTGTATAGTTCAGTGTTAAACACGTGTGTATGTGAGTTATTGGACAAGCATAAATGAATGGCTATTTCCTTTTTGTGTGTGTGTCTGTTTGGTCACTCTAACTGTTTTCAGGGTCTTTTCTCAATTAAATGCAAAATATAATTTTCGTTCCCCTTTGACAGACCCAAATAGTGTAAAATACAAGATTGGGATCAACAATGTGATTTTAGCTGTGAGCAGACCAGCGAAATGCTTTAAATCCAAAGGTAGTTTTAGAGCTTCAGATGAGATGGAATCACAGTCACTGGGCCAAAAGGCCTTTGTAGAGATGGAAAGACTTGTTGAAACACAGTGCATCTCTTCATGGCTCTTTTTGGAAACAAGCTGAGTATCTGCAGTCCTCTTGGAGCCTATGAATAAAAAGAATTAAATATTATTCTGTTGCAGCATT
Source organism: Scolopax mira (assembly GCA_004320125.1). Taxonomy (NCBI): domain Eukaryota; kingdom Metazoa; phylum Chordata; class Aves; order Charadriiformes; family Scolopacidae; genus Scolopax; species Scolopax mira. Next base: position 199,657 of record BJBW01003202.1, on the reverse strand, counting down.
AGGGAAATGCAGAAAATTTATTGCATTTCTGAGACAGACTGGGAGCTGAGGTTCTGTAGGGGCCTTGTTTGCTAAACCCTGAGGCTGGTCAAAGTATTTGGGACTATTTAAAAAAGGGCTAAACCTGGGCCTCGAACTGCTATAAATTGCATAGACCTGTCTTTGACCCTTCTCACAATGGTCGGAATGGAGGAGTTCTGCAGAAGTCCTTGCTGCCCCTGCTTTGCTGCCTCTCATATAAATGGCTTATTAGCATTCTGCTAAGCGTTTGACCCCATGGTAATTTGGTCACCACTTGGGTGTCCAGCACGATCCCATAAATGCTGCTGTTTCACTTACAGACAAATCAATATTTATTACTGATCAGCCCACGTTTGCTCCTCAGACCTTCACAGAGGCCCAGTGTTGCAACAGCTTGCCCTGGCAATTCATTAATGGCCATGCAGACAGACAGCGAGTCTGGTGAGGGGGCTGGAGGAAGATGTTGCAAACAAAATATGGGATAGATTCAGCCAGGGGGCAATTTGATTATATCTTTTTAAATAGTTGCTAGGAGGGTTGGGGATAGCCTCCTGGCACACCACAGCTAGGCAGAAGTCCCCATAGCCCTTTAGCACCCTGGTCCCCAATGTGAGGGCTGTATGGACTTAGTGCACTGCCTGCACTGGGCCTGTGCTCAGCCTTGTTTCCATGAGAGCTGAGAGGGCTTAGGACTTTCCAGGACCTGACTTAACGTCAGCTCTGCTGGTGCAAATAGCACGAAGCAGCCTCAGGATTTTCTTTTCACAGCCTGTCCCTTTCATCCAGCTCTGTGAGTTCCGAGTTGCTGTCTCTTAGCTACCACCAGCGTCTGGGGGGTCCTGGGAGGAGGGAGGAGATCTGCTGAAAACAGGTCACATACCTGTAGGGGCTGTGTGCCTAGAAGATAAGGGGCTGCTCCTGGGTAGGGGAAAAGAAAGCCACCCATCTCCATGCCTGGGTCTGATACCACATCAGTCCTGGGGTCAGACCATCCCAGAGTTTATGATGAACTCTGCACCAAGTACTTTGGGGACAGTAAGTTACCGTTATAAATCCATTTTGTCCCTTCTTGAAGTTGCAATGATTCAAACCCCGCCTATCTAGACCTCTCTGATTCAGGGCAGCAAAACCCTACAGATATCACTGTTAAAATCCATGACAAATTTCAGCCCCCACCAACGTGTCTACACAGCCCAGACCCTTCAGGTCATGGTGCATCCCTGAGAGTAGTGGTTATTCCTCTAACACTGACACATGCTTGGCTGTGGGGCTGCCAGAGAGCTTTTTTTCTTCAGTGCCTAATCCAAAAAAATTTATCACTTTATATATATCACCCCAATCTGATAGTGGGGAGTCTGAAGCACAAAACAGGGAAGGAATTTCCTCACCATCTCACCCAAAGCTCAGTGGAGAGAAACCCAGTGCCTGGCTGCCCGTATAGAAAATAGAGGCAGGATGGCTGGGTGTGCTCATCCTTCACGTGGTATCAGTAGTGACTCCTCTCTAGGACTCACACACACCTTTTTCTGCTCATCCTCTTTGACTAGTTTAACTCAAGGGACTGGCGGAGGAGGACAGCAAAGTGGGAGAGTATTCCTGGAGAAGCTAGAGAGTTGACAGTACACCCGGCAAATAAAGCCATTTGGGGAAGATCTTTTTTGGGACTGCTGCTGCCATCTAGTGACTTGTTAGGTTTGTTTTTTTAGGGCAAAGCAGAAGGGTGTGCATCTCGGAAAGGAGGGGACCAAAACCCACTAGTGCCGGGCGGGAGAAGGGGAGGTACAGCCAGGAGCGCTGCCGGGCTACCGGGCCGGTTCTCTGCAGCCCGGGGAGCCCAGGCAGCCCGGGACCTCTCCCGACTGGCCGTCACCGGGTGCCTGCTCTCCCTGGCCTACCTGAAACAAATCTGAGGGCTTCTGCAGGAGCGTTGGAGGGAGCCAGTTTGGTGGTGGTGCTGTAGGACAGGGGGAGTGAGCACTCTGCATGGGGCTGAGCTGGGGCTGCCCAAAGCGTGCCCTGTGAATCCCCTGTTGTTGCTTCAGCCCCTCTGTGCAGGTGCCTCACAGAAGCCCAGTGCCACAAGCGCTGTTAGGCTCAGCAGAAAGCAAGGCTGAATAGTCCTGGAGACAGCTTGATCCTCTTATCCTGTAGGTGGTCCCTCAGATCTGGGATGAGCCCCATCAGCAAGGCACTGCAGGGAGCTCATGCAGCAGCTGCTGGCTGTGGATCAGGTTGGCTTGGCACAAAACCCAAAATCAGATGGGGAGGCGTGGCTGTGTGACAGCGCTCCCAGCCGAGCAGAGAGCCACGCAGGTGAATGAGCTGTTTACCAAGCTCTGACTGAGCAAACAACACCCATTTCAATTAATTTCACTGTATTTTTAGAGTTGGAAGGGACAGTAGAGATCATCTAGTCCAATGCCCCGCTGAAGCAGGATTGGCCATAGCTAGAGCATGTCACTCAGGACTGCATCCAGGCAGGTCTTGAAAACCTCCAAAGGGGACCCCACAACCTCCATCACCCTCACTGTGAGAGGTCCTCACATTTGTCCAAGAAAGTCACTAAATGAACTGCAGATATTTTATTGATAATCTGTGGAGAGCCCTTGCACTTGGATTAGCAGATATTTGGGTGATATTAGCCTTGACGACCTTGTTGTTGACTTGTACTCAGCATGGGGAGTGACATGATTGCATGGCCTGAGTATGGGGAACATCCTTAAGTTGAGGTCCTGTATCCTTTCCTTAGAAAAGGTGTGGTAGAACTGGAAGTGGGGCAAAGAGAAGTGATGAGAGTGACAAAAGATAGCCCACCGTTCCTATGTCTGAAGTACGCAGGCAAAGTCACAGCGAGGAAAGATGGATCGTAGATGGAGGATCCATCAGGGAGCTATAAAGTCCTAGGTGTCCTGGAGAAGGCGAATAAACACCAAGTGATGCTTGTATACAGGAACTTAATCAAATGAAATAACTTTAAAATAAAAGGGAGTAATTTTTCTTAGCACATGTAAAGAAATGAAAGAGCTCAGTGCTGCAGTTTTCTAGAGGCAAATGTGTACGTGGGCTCAAAGAGCAATTAGTTGTATTTGTGAGAAGTCCATCACAGGCTATTAAATTCAGACAAGGTTGTAGCTTCAGACTCAGGCTGAAGGGAAGGGAAAGAGAAAAGAGGCAGCCAGCTAAGGTCAAAGAGCCAAAAATGTAAGAATGAGGCAGCAGAAGGAAAACCCAGGCAAACTGAATTCACCAGCACTGGCAGCTCCCAAGGTGTTCCCAGCTGCCAGGGGTACCTAGTGGTGGTACCTACTGATGCACTTCCTGAAGTAATGACGAGGCAAGGGAGGAGAAAGGGACCGTGGTCCCTGTGCTCCCTCCACAGAGGTGCCCTGTCGCGGTGTTGCAGAAGGCTGAGGTGGCCGGGCCCAGTGGTGGCTGACGGGAATCTCTGGCTTGGTACTTGGAACTGGACCCTCTTGGAAGAGATGGAAGAGGGGGCTGCAGCCTGGTACAAACCTCTTGCTGTTGGGGGGACAGATGGCAGGGAGCTGCTTGGACCACTGGGTGAATACACTTGTGGCTCTAGGAAGGAAGTCTGAGCTGGGATGAGTGCTCAATGTACCTCACAAGCTGTAAAGAGCCTCTCCTTGTAGTGTAATTGCTATGAAGACACTTGCCTTCTGCTTTCCTCTATCTGAACACATTGCATCTGGAAAGCCCTGTGATTCTTCTTTGCCCTCCACCTTATGTTCTTCTGTAAAGGGAGGCCCACATGGGCATTACATGCTGTGTAGTCAGTGTGGTCCCATTTCATACCCTGGCTGCACCCTGGGCAGTCTGTGCAGTATGTGAGTTACAAGGCAATAGAGAACCAGGCCCAGAATGTTAATTAAATGAATGCATTATTGTATAATGACTGCAGTAATACAATACTAGTCTGAGGTATTAGGATGACATTTATCATTTTCTTTCAGCATCCTAGCTTAAGTGAGGCCACCAAGTAGGTCTTGGAGATTTTCAGAGGGTCAAATAATTCTGTATCCTTCTTATTGTGGCATTTCTTGATGCCTTTGAAATGGCTGGTTCTAGCTACTGTGAAAGGAAGGATACTCTGGAAAAAAATCCTACAATTTGGTAAGCCAAGAGACCAAAATAATAAACAGAAAATCATAAACATTACAAGCCTGCTCTGTGCCAAGGGCTAGACATTCCTGGTGCTGTGTATTCTTCCAACAGTGCAAACCAGCCAGAAAATCAAGAAGACTTGCAGGGTTTTATCTGGCTTCCTACTACTGGGGAAGGTCATTGCTGCTCAAAGAATTCAGCCCCTTGCATATGTTTCTTTATGTTTATGATTAAAAGATAGAAAGAATAGAAGAAGACCCCAAACCAGGTAATGAAGAAGCATATAACAGTCAATATTTCTTTTCTGTTTTGCAGTGCCATGGTTTCCAAGAAGCATCCAGGAGCTGGACAGGTTTGCCAATCAGATCCTAAGCTATGGAGCAGAATTGGATGCTGATCATCCTGTAAGAAATAGAGCTTTATTTTTTTAACATGCTTCTATTTATTGGGACAGATGTTTCTCTCATTTACATTTGCTCTGCTTTAAGACAGATCTAGATGTCTATATAGGTTAAGCCTTTGTTATAGGACAAGAAGGTACCACATTTATAGGGTTAGAATCAACCCAATCCCTGGTTATGAATAAATCAGACTAAAAGTTGCTTTAATTTGAGCAAATACCAGCACACCTTAAAAGTCATAGTGGTCATCAGATCACCATGCTACCACAAGGACACCGGTACTTTTCCCAGGTGACTCTGATGTGATCACTGCAGATTCATTTTGTGAATCACTAGCAACAAAAACTTCAGAGGCAGCATATCATTTCCCAGATATAGGAAGACTTGTGCGTTTAGTCTTGATTACATACACACAATTGAGTTTAGTGCCTTGTTATGCGGTTGTTAAATCTGACATGATTCTTGTATGGCAATACACAACAAAAGACAAGGTCTTTGTTTCAAAAAATTTGTGGTTTAAATGGTATGGTCAGAAAGTTTTGTTCATTGGCTTAGCTGATAAAAAAAATTATTCAGTGGTTTTTCAGCTCTTCCAGATACAAGAATACTTTCTGCCTCTATTCCCTCTCCAAGCAAACAACAACTTATTTTCATTTGTCAAAACACACCGAGTACCATGCAGTGCAACAGAAATTGCTGCTATTAGTTTAAATGAGATAGGGTGATTATAAATAAATTACATGCAGCGCAACAAAAATTGCTGCTATTAGTTTAATTGAGATGGGGTGATTAGTCATTCACTACCTATTGCTTAATTCAAGATGTGTTATGTATCATGTACAATGATTCATGATGTTCAGTGTGGTCATATGAAAGGCAGAAAGAAGGGTGATACACTGAGTCAATGGCCCCCTTGTGTGTCATGTGGGAATAGACCAAGATTGTATTTTTAAAAAAAAGAAACAAACAAAAAAAGATATTAAAAGGAATGAAGCATCTCTGCTCCAGTTCCTAGAATTAGTTTATGAGCAGTTTATGCCTTAAAAAGGAAACCCAGCTGCTTGAGTAAAGAGGTATTACAGTACATAGAGTGCAGAAAACCAGAAATTAAAGGAGCCTGTGTTTTTAGTGGATGAGTGATAAGGAATTTAATTACAAATACCTCTATTCCATTTTAATATTGGACAGCACATTTTTTAGGCCATTGGCTGCCTTTTTGACTCACACTCTTACATCTCCACTCTGCCAACTGCTTCCTGTGCTTGGTTGTGTTTTGTGGCCCCTCAGTCCAGTTGTGCTGTGCACCACTAAACGATGCATTCACGAGCTGCTGTAGTGGCCACTGAGTTGTTGCTATTTGCCCCACAGAAGTGTGCCCTGGCTTGGAAGGACGTTTCTCCGCATTAGGTGGTGAAGATCCTCCTCCTAACCCTGGGGAACTTTTAGTCTAAATAGTAGGCACACTGGGATAGGAGAATGGTTACCCCAAATTTAGAGATTATATTTCTTATCCCTGGTTTTATTGGTAATTAGCTGCAAAGGTCAAGCTCCCAACCACAAGGTCTATTAGACATTCTCTGTAGAAATTAAATAGCTGAGTTCATAGTGCAGATAGGGCTTTTTGGCCTGCAAAGTGCCTACTGTTCTTCTAATAGTTTGAAAATGAGTACCTTTAAGTGTGGTTCATGCTGAAAATCCACCTAAAAAGTCTGACTGAGTTGATGAGTGTGTTTCTGATATGGTTTAAACTCTGCTCCTCTAGATAAGTGCAGCTGTGCCAGCAACTGCAGGAGGCTTCATGAGAAACCAGAAGACCATGGTTATCTGAGTGCCATTACTTCAGTGTATTGCTCATGCAGGAGCACCTTGTTAATGCTCTTCAGGGAGTGTGTTCCCACCCTTTGTAGCAAGCAGAAATGAAGAAATTAAAGGTCTTGGGGGCGAAAGGTGCTGGGAGGCTGTGGCTGAATGGCTGGTCTGGTGGCCCTGCAGACTGGGAAGGAGTGGTGCCCTGTGTGAGTGTAACCAGGCAGGATGGAGGAAACTTCATCCTGAGGAAATCCTCTAGTTTGCAGGATTTCACCAAGGATTTCACCTTGGACTGCACCAGCCATGCCAGAAAGTGCTTGGTGAGAGGAACTCTGTCCTCCACCTACATTTACACAGGGACTGACAATCACTGCTTCTCTTTAGGGGTTCAAAGATCCTGTGTACCGGGCCCGGAGGAAGGAGTTTGCAGATATTGCCTACAACTACAGACAGTGAGTGCTTAGTACGTGGGCCTAAAGCAAGCCCATATCTCTCACCCTCTCCTCGGGCTCCCACCCCACCGGCAATCCCTATTTTTTCCACAAGTGTCCTCCTGCTGTTGGCTTTTCCCTGCCATGTGTTTAAATCTTCCTCTTCATGTATTTATCCCCAGATCACAGAAAAACAAAAGTAAATTGTTCCAGGCACACGTTCAGAAGAGAACATCGTCTGCCGCCTTTCCCCACAACACCCCTCTTCCCTGGCTTTGTTGTCTAATTGCGCAGCAGACTCCGTTGCCACTACAAAGACCTGAGCATTGAATAAAGCTGCTTCTGGTATTCTCCCCATTAAACCAGGGCTGGAGGAGGAGTGCCTATCATTTACATTAAAGCAGGAGCTGCATAGACTATTAAAATAATGAATAACTTATGGTTCTGATGCTAATCCAGCGCCTGATACTCTACTTTTATCATGTCTGACCCAGCTGCAATCAGCAATTTGGGCTCTCATTTCCCAAGAAAAATAAATGAATAGAGATGATAAATTCAGTTAGAACAGGCTTGCTTGATTGCTTTCAGTGATCAGATCTAGACGAGATAAAATTCTGTTCCCAGAGCCACTCACACATTTACATTGGTACTACTGGGCCTGATTCTTGCTGAGACTGGTAAAAATTGTAATTGCAAAGGATAAAGTAACATATGTTGTACATTTAGGGCTCCACTTTGCACATAACTGTGATGAAAAGATAGTCCCTGAGCCAAAGAGCTAATAATCTAATCATAAATGAGAGACAAAATGGGACTGATTGGTGGAAAGTGAAAGAAGTTGAGTGAAAAATGTCAAGAGCCCGGTTTATAGCTGGAAAATTTGGATAAGATTTTGTGTCCAGATGTGGATGGATGTTATGCCCATTTATAGGTATCCCACAGATACCTATATTACCTTTCCTGCATAATAGATACCAAACTCTGGTCTCTAGTTTGCAGGATTTCACCAAATTCTACATAGAAATAAACCAAAAAACATGTTAACCACCCCCTGCCTCCAAGACCCAAACCAAAATCGTCTTAGGAAGATGAAACCATTATTTTCCAAGATGTACCTTATTAATATTTAGTTTGTTATCCAGATCCTCAGACATGTTGGAAACAGAGCTGATACAGACCTGTACTTATGTCCCAAAAGGACCTTGTTTGTGAAGTTCTTGGACTTTGCAATTTGGCCTTTCCATAACAGAGCAGTAAGCACGGTATGAAAGCCCATGTCTGGGCTTCTGGGGCTTATGGAAAGAAGGCACGTGTGACTTTGTGCGTCCCGTTTTTGTGACTTTGGGTGTTGATTCAGGAAGGCCCAAATGGATGTGTGATGCTTTTGCTCTGGGTGCTAGGCCTGGTGGATGTGCCTTTCAGATTCTACAGCAGGGAGGAGAGGTCAAGGGGGTTTCTCTGGCATGGAGGGACAGAGATGCAGAGAACTGGGCAGGAGGAAAGGGGCAGCCGAAGTTATCAGTCTTCAGAGGAAGTATCTGAAAAGGCAAATGTGTTTAGCTTGTGAAGGTGCTACCCAGATACAAAGGTGAGGTGGATCTGTGGTTACTCATCCTGTACTCTTCTTCCCACCATCAATTTAATCTCTTTCTGTGTCCCTATTTTGCACCTATTTTGTCCTTTTTCCTCCTGCTGTTTGTCTCTATTTTGCCTTTGCTCTTTTTCCTTCTCTCACGCTATATTTACTTGTTTTTGTTGAATGCTCAATTTCTCTGACTCCTCTTTTCTTTGATTTGAGCTTGCCTTTTCCCTCTTTCTTCCTTTGCTTCTGGTCCTGTTGATCCCTGATTTTTTTAAACTGAAATTTGAAAGGTTTTACCTTCCCCCCTGTAATCCTGGAAGGTGGTTGAGGATTACTTAGGATTGTTATAGGAACAACAATCCCCCAACAATCCTCATAATTCAACATGATGTTTAAAGCTCCGTAGATCAAGGAGGGCTGATACAGAGAGACAGAAAATGACAGTTCTCCAGAGGAGCTGCCCTGAGGCTTGAGAAAAAAAATAAGGGAGTGGGAGATGGTAGGGTGTTGTCAAGAGTTTAACAATGGGTCTCTGGGGCTTGGAAAGCTCCAGCATTATTCCAGCAGTGATGTTAACCCTATTAAGTTACTTAAACCCCTTTGATTTCTCAAAGCTGCTGGATTCACCTATGGCCCTATCATTATTGCTAAGGAATTGACTATTCACAGGGCGCCAAACTACATTGCTTGTAATTGTCTTATTCTTGCTAGCTTCAACATGAGCTAAGCACATGGAGGCCTGAGGGTGGGATTTGACTCAAAATTACTCATTACAATTATAAAAAGTCAAACTGGCTGGAGTCTGCATCTATTACGGCATAAAGCACAGATCAGAATGTCTTCTGATCCTTCCAAGAAACAGAGTTTTATGATGGTTTCCCTGTTGTAATCAGACCAATTAATGTAGTGCGTATCAGAGCAAGAAATACAACAGCTGCTCCACATATAGAAATGCAAATAAATTGAAACTAACATCCAACAAATATTTTTAGAAGAATATTTTGATGAGACAAATAGTCACTGATATATTTTTACCACAATAATGCAAGGAGTTTTCTAAAGGCCAGTATCTCAGCTGAAGTCAGTAGAGTCCTTCCCAGCCTGTGCCTAGAGGCAATTGAGGCTCCTTTTGCACCTGCATGTCAGAGAAAAAGCATCCAGCAGCTCCTGGCCAGCCCATGTAAAGCTCCTGAGTATGATGCTAATGGCATATGACATCTTCTCTGTTGCTCCTATAGAGGGTATTCATTTTCTTTCCAGTGGCCAACCTATTCCTCGAGTCACCTACACAGAAGAAGAAAAGAAAACATGGGGCACTGTCTTCAGGGAGCTGAAAAATCTCTATCCAACTCATGCCTGTTATGAACACAACCACGTGTTCCCACTGCTGGAGAAGTACTGTGGCTATCGGGAGGACAACATTCCACAGCTTGAAGATATTTCAAAATTCTTGCAGAGTAAGTTTGAAGCATATTAAAGAATGAAATCAAACGAGAAGTCTCAGGTGTCAGTGGGGATGGTGCTTCCAGAGACAGAAAAACAGTCCCTGCTTTATCACAGGCTCCCTGTGGTGCTTGGGTATATCACTCAGCCTGTGTCTCAGGTCCTTCTAAAACTTCCAGGTGCATGATGGTACAGAAGCTCAGATACTGAGATGGTGGCACATATGGGTAGAAAACTCCCTGCTCTTTCACAATAAACTCCTTTTAACAAGGAGAGAGAGAAAAAAAAATTAACAAAATTTTTCCACTGGGATGAGTCCAGATAAGGATAAATCAAACACAGTAGCTATTTTTGAGATGCCACTTTTTTTATCCTTTCAGCCTGCACTGGATTTCGCCTACGTCCTGTTGCCGGTTTGCTCTCCTCTAGGGACTTCTTGGCTGGGCTGGCATTCCGAGTATTTCACTCTACGCAGTACATTCGCCATGCATCCAAACCCATGTACACACCAGAGCCGTAAGTACTTTGGCACAGAGAGTGTGTAAAGTTGCAGCAGACTAATAGAAAGGTCAGTCCAACTGGTAACAACCATGTGGGACTGAAGCACTCCTAGGAATAGAGCTAATGGAGAGCGGCCAAGCGACTGCTCTCTTCTAAAAACATTTTTGGAAGATTTCTAGTCTTTTTAATGAGCTGCATCCTGTTCTGCAAGTTCTTATGGGACTGATCAGGCAGTTTTGCTACTGAAGGCGTGCTTGTGTGGTGGCTGGGATGTGATAGAGCAGTGTACAAAGGCATTTAGTTTAGCTATTAGCACCCGAACACTGGTGTGAAATCTAGTGCAGGAATGACTCAACATGTTGCAAGCAAACTTCTGGCAGCAACATAGAGGAAGCCCAGATCATTGATCCCTTCTCCTTTTCATATTTATGCTTTAATGTTTCTCTCCGTCCCTGGCCATTGTCCTTTTCCACTTGCCATTTTCAAAAGTTTTCTTCCTCTGCTTCATGTTTTCACAATTCTCCCTCTCTTCCCTTACCATATCTTTGCTTCCTGCTTCTTCCCACAACCTCATTTTCCACTCCATTTTTATATCCCTCTTTCTTCTGATTTTCCTCGCCACTTCTGCTCACCCCATTCTCATTCTGCAGAAATCCAGGCTGAAATGTCTTGCACAGACCTGTCTGTCCTAGGATTCTTATCTCTCTCCTCTTTCTATCTCACCAAATCACTTCTCTATCTTTGAAAAATCTAGCAGTTCCTAGGTTAGTTCTTCCCCAAAGATGCCTGTCCAGCTGCCAACTTCAACTTGTTATGAAAATAATCCTACCTGAGGAACGGTGAGCTCCTAGTTCTCAGGCTGTGGGCCTGAACAAGGAGTGGAGTTGAGCTCTTGAGGTATATGTTGACACCATGGTGAATGGTCTTAGTAGCCTGACCTTCATTTAAAGAGATGAAAAATCCATGTTCTCTTTGGTGAGGTGATTTCTTTCTGTGCTTTCCTGAGGTGAGTGGGCAGTTGAAGGGGTAGTTTTCTTCCATGAGGAAAAAATGAGGGATGTTTGATAATAAAACCACTGAAAAGCATGGAGTTTGCAAGAATTTCCATCACAAGTACAAGTTTAGAGCTAAATGTTTTCCCATGAGTCCTTAGCATTGTTTGCTAGTAGGAGCAAATGCACTGCTTATGTGCAGACCCTGGGGAATTCATCCAGCATGGCTGGACTCTTCCTAAATTAAAGTTATTCAGATGTCATGTTTTCTTGCAGTGATATTTGCCATGAGCTGCTAGGACACGTGCCTCTTTTTGCTGATCCCAGTTTTGCTCAATTTTCCCAGGTAAGTTCATGACTGGTTTTACTATTTTTATAATTGAACACACCAGAGACTAGGCAACTCAGAGGATGAACTAATAGCTATGAGGGGTGGGGTGTTTGTTAGCATATTGTTTAAGAGTGGCTGAGCCTGATTAATTTATTGCTTGAAATCTTGACACAAATCACTTAGGTGAACTCATATGCCCCAAATCCAGATGTCTGTCTTGTGTGAGTTTTTTTTTTCCAGGCAAAAGCTTTTGTGAAGCTATTATCTAAAAAACTTTTTGTAGATGTTGATCCTTCTAAGCAAAGTTAAATGGCTCATGAGTCACATGAATTATTGCCCTCACCCTACAGTCCAAATGTTAGGGAAAGTGAGCTTTGTTTTTTTTTTCTATTGAAGCCGCAGAGGAGGCTGAGTAAAGTGGGGAATTGTCCCAGCTGCATGGGGGAAGGCTGGAGAGGTTTCTCTTTGGTAGTGTTAATGTGTCTGGAAAAGAAGCCAAACCTTGGTGAAGGAGTAAAGTTTTGGCTGCATCTTACCAGAAAATGTGGAAAGACAGAATGAGAGAAAGTTAGAAAGAAGGAGAGACAGAAAGGGAGAAAGAAAGAAGGAGAGACAGAAAGATGGAAGGAAGAAAGGAAGGAAGGGAGGAAGGGAAAATGGACTTGATGTAACATCTTGCTCACAAGACAAAAATTGACTTGATGCAGTTAGTAAGCATTCAGTATTGCCCTCAGACACTACCCTTTCCCAGAAATGGAGTTTCCTTTAAGATAAAACCTGCTGCATCTTGGCTTATTAGGATTTGACATGTTGATGGCTGCTCCCATGCTCTTGGCGTGGGTGTATGTGTGGCTCTGATTTTGCACTGTGAAGTCCTCACTGGAGCAAACCAAGCAAGGTACCTGCTTGTATACAGTCTTCTGTGGTTGTCTTCTGAATTTAGCTATTGCATCCCTACCGGGAAAGTCTCAATTAGCTCCTAATCCACAAATTAGCTCTTTAAAAACATGCTTGGCCATTCAGAAAAAAAAAAAAAACTAATTCAAGGCTCCAGGAAAACTCCTACAATCATGGCTCATCAAGCAAAGAGAAATATTTAAGGTATGGGGATGTGACTGATTTACCTACTTTGACCATATCATTCTCATGGGTGTGATTGTAGACTTAATCAAAAGCCTGTCAAAGCAAGAGGAAAATTTTATTTGATCTCAATGGGCTTTGTACCAGGCACAAAGGATCATGCCTTGTAAATGACATTTGGACAGGACCCTTTTTTCATTTCTGGAGAGATTTCTGGTTTAAAATTGATGTTGCACGATAGGAACATGTCCTGTAAACGTTTGTGTGTGGTAGTAAGCGATGGTAACATTTAAAATGTGAGAAATTACATAAGACAAGACAGGAAGAATGTTTGCAATAAACAGCTTGAAGAATAATGGTTTATTGTTACAGGAAATTGGACTGGCATCTCTGGGAGCTCCAGATGATTTCATCGAGAAGCTCGCTACGGTAATTTAATAAATGAGGGCTCAATTTTCCAAAGCACCCTGTGTTGTCTTAATTCTGCTGCCACTGAAGTCACTGATAGAACTCCCATAGAGTTGAATGGGAACAGAGTGAAGTCCATGATTGGAAAACCCCACCCTAAAACAGTTGTATTAAAGGAAAATATCTTTGGCACCCCTTATTCAGACAGTTGTGATTAAACACAGAAGCCCAAACAAGATTTCCTCCAGCACAAACATATTGGGCAAGAGATTACATGTTACTACATCACCACAGGAAATTTCAGGAGGCAGCTTCAGTAGTTGTTCTACCTGTAAGTATCCCTTTTCTTTCACTCTGCTAGGCAGATAATGTCCTCTACAGTCAGTGTGGCTCACCTGAATTCTATTCTGAGACTACCAAGACCCAGAATTGCAAACTTCAAACAAAACCAAGGATATGTCTGTGAGATTAGTGTCTCCAGCAACAACTCACCTGGGAAAAGCAAAACACTACCTTTGCGTTTTCTGATAGATGAGGTAGTTCTTCTGAGCAGGTATCCCTTCAAAATGACAGACCAAAAAGTCAAGCTAGGCTACATGCTATCTTCCTTCAGTATTGCACTAAGAGCTCATTCCCTCTCTTGCTACTGCAGCTAGTTGTGAAACAGGACACAAACTTCTATCAACTAAGGTTAAAACTTCTATCAACTAAGGTTCAAGCTTTAGCTGGGTTTGCCAGCCAAAATGAAATTTTGCCCCTGTGCCCCTTCCACAGCACTGTGCCCCTTCCAGGAGAAAAATTTCAGTCTCTAATATATTATACATAAATATATGTATACATTATACATAAATACATTTATTGTATTTATAGAGTTGATATTTTCACACATGGCAAAGTTTTAAATAGAAATGTGAACCTCAAATATATTCAAATCAATGATGTGCACCTACTCTTTTTGATCAAGTAATCATATGCTTCTAATTTTTTTGCTAGGTTTACTGGTTTACAGTGGAGTTTGGACTATGTAAGGAAGGTGATTCACTCAAGGCATATGGTGCAGGGCTGCTGTCTTCATTTGGGGAGCTGCAGGTGTGTTCTATAAACGAGTATTTCAGCAGATGCTATAATTGATCAAATTTCTCTTCTGAATGTCTTCAGATCCTTAATTTGCTTCATACTTTGTGCATAGAAGTAGCATGAAATGTCATATTTCATTGAAGAGCTCTAATAATTGTGTCAGTGTATAAATACACAGGGGACTCATACCTGCTTCTTTCATAGTAAATGACATTGTCATTGTATTCCATGGGACCGACACATTCCTGTCTGAGGCTGGGTGGCATTCAGTAGCTCTATCTTTCTTTCACAGCAAATTCAAGCACTTTTTAATCAAAACAAAATTCTTGCCTTTTTGCTCATAGTATTGTTTATCAAGTAAGCCTGAGATTCAGCCTCTAGTCCTGGAGAAGACTGCAGTGCAGAAATACCCTGTTACTGAGTTCCAGCCGATCTACTATGTTGCTGAAAGCTTTAAAGATGCAAAAGAGAAGCTAAGGTAATCCAGTCCTTCTGTATTTCTTGTCCATTGACAATACATTGGATCACATTGACACAACAGGTCTTGGGTTGACAGTAACATTTTGGAAGACATTAGAAAAAGTTGTGTAATGCTTAAAGAGACTGAATAGTTGTTACATTCAAAATCTTGTTATGGGCAATAAGGGGAACATAGCTTATACAGGAAGCCCAAAGAATTTGTGGTTAGTCTAATTAAGACTTTTATCTGTATAACCAAATGCCACAAAAAATTATTATTAGTCCCATTGCAATGATAGAACCATAGAATCATTTAGGTTGGAAAAGACCTTTAAGATCATCAAGTCTAACCATGAACCTAACACTGCCAAGTTCACCAGTAAACTATGTCCCTAAGCGCTGCATCTACAAGTCAAGTTTTTTAAATACCTCCAGGGATGGTGACTCAACCACTTCCCTGGACAGCCTGTTCCAGTGCTTGATAACACTCAAGAAATTTTTCCTAATATCCAATCTAAATGTCCCACTGGTGCAAGTTGAGGTTGTTTCCTCTTGTCGTGTTATTTGTTACATGGGAAAAGACACTGACACCAACCTGACTACAATCTTCTTTCAGGTAGTTGAAGACAGCGATAAGGTCTCCTCTGAGCCTCCATTTCTCCAGACTAAACTACCTCGGTTCCCTCAGTCTTTTCTCATAGGCCCTTCACCAGTTTGCTGCCCTTCTTTGGACATGTTCCAGCACCTCAATGTCTTTCTTGTAGTGAGGGGCCCAAAATTGGACAGAGTACTCAAGGTTTCGCCTCACCAGTGCCGAGTCCAGGGGGATGATCACTTCCCTAGTCCTGCTGGCCACACTATTTCTGATACAGGCCAGGATGATATTGACCTTCTAGGCCACCTGGGCACACTGCTGGCTCATATTCAGCCAGCTGTTGACCAACACCCCCATGTTCTTTTCTGCTGGGCAGCTTTCCAGCCACTCTTTCATGTAATGCTGTATGGGGTTGTTGTGACTCAGATTCAGGACCTGGCACTTGGCCTTGTTGAATCTCATACCATTGATCCAGTCTGTCCAGATCCCTCTGTAGAGTCTTCTTGCCCTCAACACTCCTGCCCTGTCATCTGCAAAGTTACCGAGGGTGCTCTCTTCCAAATCATTGATAAGATATTAAAGAGAATCCCAGAACTGAGCCCTGTGGAACACCAAACTTGTGACTACTGGCCAACTGGAATTAACTCCACTCAACAGTACTCTTCGGGCCCAGCCATCGAGCTAGTTTTTTACTCAACAAAGGGTACACCCATCCAAGCCATGAGCAGCCAGTTTCTTCAGGAGAATGCTGTGGGAAATTGTATCAAAGGCTTTATTAAAGTCCAGGTAAACAACATCCTTTCCCTCATCCACTAAGTGGGTCACCTTGTCATAGAAGGAGATCAGGTCTGTCAAACAGAAACTGCTGACTGTGCCTGATCACCTGGTTGTCCTGTACATGCCATATGATGGCACTCAATATGATCAGCTCCATAACCTTCCCTGGCACTGAGGCTGTACTGACAGGCCTGTAGTTCTCTTGATCCTTCTTCTGGTCCGTCTTGTAGATGGGCACCATGTTTGCCAACACTTATGGTCAAAGGTAGCTAATTAATGCAAAGCAAATCTTGTTCACAATACTGTAGTTAGAAGTTCTTGTACAAAAAATCTCCAAGTATCTACTCCTTTTCCTCTGAAGTTAGGCTCACCCTTACACTTTTTTGGTGTGTTTTAAGTGAGCAGTTTCAGTCTGGTGATGGGGTATGGAGTTGTAAGTAGTCAGTATCTTGAGGTCCTCAGGGCTGTGATGTTAATGAATGGAGTTTCTTCCTCTCTTCTGTAAGGACGTGGATGGTGTTGATGCTTCCTTTCTCTGCTCTCAGCCCAAGGTTTCTTCAGGGCCATTGTTATGTTTTCTAACGTGCTTTACGACATGCTCTTTCTACATTGGTCTGCAAATCTGTGTTACTTCTGATGTTACAATATATCGAAATTTTTACTTTGTCCCTGTTGTTTCCTCTAACCTGTTTTGGTTTGGGTTTTTTTGGTTTGTTTGTTTTTTTTTTTTTGTTTTCCTCAGCTCCTGAGTTTGCTTTACTGTGACTAGTTGGCCAGTGAGGAGTTGTTGATAGCCCAGGGACCACCAGCGTCATCCTATGCTTGTGCCTTTAAGGCCTCTGTTAACAGTCTGTGCTGGTACTCCTTTATGCTGCATCATTGCTTTAGGGTCAGACTTAGTTCACTAAGTGCAGGGTCACTACTTGCTATTCCTGCATGTATAAAAATTGTTAACGATAGGCATTATAGCACACAGTTATTCAGAATTAAGCAAAACTGAAACAAATTAGGTAATAGCTACATGGTCATTAGACAGTTGCTATTACAGTTAAACAAAACTGCAAGCAAGCCTAATAAACCCAGTCCTGAGGCATGTGTGGTTAGCTTAATACAGAGCCTCCAGCTTGTTACCAGCAGTGTGTTTACAAGACTACAGGGCTACACAGTAAATCTTTCAGTCATCTGTGACTGAAATACAGATTCAGTTCCAGTTCAACAAGTCTTTGAAATGATGGTCCAGGTTCAGTTCTTGATCTTGAAACAGGAATGGCTCAGACTTTGTTTGGGATTCAGCTTGGGTTCCACCTCGCAGCAGTATTTCTATTTCTGTTCAAAAAAACCACCACTGTATTTCTGGATGTTAACCAATACACTAGGGGATAGCCTTGGTTCACACTCCACAAATTTTTTGCTTGGAGATACCACACAGGGATTTGTCTTGGACCTGAAGTCTCGTCTCTCTCTCTCCCTCTCTCATTCACAGATAAACACATACCGAGACCCAAGATATTCTGCTGCCCCAGGCTTCCCAGCTCCAAGGTCTTCTTAACTACCTCCCCTGCTACTTCTTCAGTCATAAGCCTTCATAAGCCAAGTCATAAGCCTTTAGCCTCCCCTTCTGCTCTTTTCTCTGGGGTAATACCCGAGAAAGATGGCCTTCTCTTCTGGTTTGTGCTATTAAAACCCTGTATACAGTTTCTATCTTCTCTGTATACTTTCCTAACTGAGTAGCAAGTTCCTTGAGAAAGCAGGAGATGGTGCCTTACTCTAGAAAAACAATCTTGGAGATTCTTTTATTTGTTTCAATGACCAAATTGGAAAACTGGTTTTATTGAAACAGAGGTCTAGGGATTTTTCCAGTGCATGTATTCATGGCTTGCACCTGGACACGTGTGTTTGTGTGTAATAGAAAACCTCCCTGTAAAATTGCTCTGATGCTGACCTAAAATATTTTGGCTTAAGGTATTCATCTTCTAGTTAGGATTTACCTTCAGCTGAGATTTAGGAAAACTGTCTTCAATTGTGGATCTCTCCCCTTAGAAAAGCTGGACTGATGCCACTAAACATTTCCTTTCATCCTAGCCAACATAATTTTTTTTTTTCACCATTATACCTTATGGCCTGCTCACACTGAACTCTATTTGAGACAATCTCCCTAGCTGATAATAATTAGGACTAAACTGAAGGAGCAGTGTGGAGGTGGCATCCAGAATATTCCACTGTTCTGGGCACATGGGATTTACCATGCTGAGTCACAGTCTGTATAGTGGGGTTCCATAATCCACTCCTGCGTGCTTTCCATCCTCTTTCAGCAATAACTTTAATCTGAAGCAGATATATAAGCCAATATCCTGCTGAGGTCTACAAGGAGCCTGGAACAATAGCTCTGACCATCTCATCCCATTCAGAGTCCTCCTTTCCACAGTTCTGTGGTTATGCAAATTAACATTTTCCCAAGATACCAAAATCTTAATGTGTCTGCCATAGAATTAACTGTTTTGCAGCAGGGAAGGTTGCAAATAAGGGCTAGCAAAAAAGCTGCTTCACTCCATTGACCATCATCTCCTACCTTTGCAATGATCTGGAAACCACTACCAACCATGCCAGAAGTTGGCATGCTCTGACATGCTCTGGGTGGTCCTGCTTTGGCAGGGGAGTTGGACTAGATGATCTCTATGGTCCCTTCCAACTCCAAAAAATTCAGTGAAAATTCAGTGAAGTTAGCACTTTCCTTGCTCTTTGTTATACCAGGATGCCATAGGTGCCTGACTTTACTTTCACAGAAATTGCATATTTGTATTGGGATTCCTATATTTTGCATTATGGAAAAGAAAATGAGTTTTTCTAGTTTGGCAAGTCTTCATAGCTACATAGTTGGCCTGTACCAGGAGCAGTGTTGCCATGCCAATGCATAATTAGTCCTGTTTGGAAAAAAACAAAGGTAGTAAGGACAAATCCAGATTTGAGCGTGTTACAGAATGCTGTATGTCTCAGATCACTCGGCAGGAATTTCAGTTATTTCCTCTCTCAGATTTTCTTGTTCCCCTCAGCAACAAATGCACACACCATGAAAAGAGTGAGTTACTGAAAAAAGGAGCTTCTCAAGTTTGTATGTGTTTTTTTACTTTTGCCTCAGGAAATTTGCTCAAACAATTCCTCGTCCTTTCTCTGTTCGGTACAATCCCTACACCCAGAGGATTGAAGTCCTGGACAACGCAAAACAGCTGAAGAACTTAGCTGACACTATCAATAGTAAGGAACTACAGATTTGTTACCTTAAATTCCTCAAAACTTGGATAGAATAGCAACCATAAAGCAGATTTCTTCTGGTTTCATTTAATGCTCTGAGCCTGAGCAAGATCAAGTAGCACACATCCCCTTTCTGGTGTAAAAATTACTTCTTAATTTTAGCCAAGCTTCAAAATAGCTTTTCCACTTGCCTACAGTTCCTTACATCAGAAATATCCAGTTTTAGTGGAGGTGCTAAGAAAGGCCAGAGGTCCTTGTGGTGGATTCTGATGTGTGGCTCTAACTATTCTAAGGAAGAAAAGGAACATCTTGGCTTTAATCATATTTCCTTTTGCCATTCTTGCCTTTTTCCTGATCCATCTTCCCCCTAACATTGGCTAACCTGCTGAGAGCCAGCATCCCTGCTCCTGTGAGCCATCCTTGTATGGCTCATAAAGAGAAAGGGTTGAGTGTGCAGACCTTATTCTAGAAATACCCTAATAAATGTGTCCAATCCAGCACTTCCTTGTTCACCTTATTGTTTCAGGGAATGGATATAAAGGGTAAATATATACAGGAGTGTTAGAAACGGGCTAGCTATAGGGTTAACTGTTGTGATTATTTCCTTTGCAGGTGAGATGGGGATCCTTTGCAACGCCCTCCAGAAGATAAAATGAAGATTCGCTGTAACTTGTTAGTCACTGGCTACTGACTAGAAGTTGCCATGTGCAAAAGCCAGTATTCATTTAGCTTCAGTCTATTATCTTCCTGTGTACTGCATGAATGCTTACGTTATATATCTTAATTACCATAGATTAGCCGTTAAAGAGACACCTGCAGGTGACACTTGACTTTTTTGGCCTTCAGACACTAATCCATTGTTTTCTCACTAATGCATAAAAATGACCTTAGTTTTCTGTGGGGAAAATCTCCACATCTCTTGTACTAAAGCAGAAGGAGATAACCACAATGCAGAGCTACAATCTGCTGTAGCTGTGAGGCTGTGTTTCCACTCTGGGCCCAGGGACAGGATGGCAATGACTTAATAAGCTAATCCACTTCACTTTCCCCCACAGTCATTCCTCCCTCAGTCTTTCACATTTGTGCGAGGTCCTCATGGAGTCCCAAACTCTACACCTTTTGGGGGGTATAAATATACTGCTTGACCCTTTATTTTTACACACAAGCTCCTCTAACCTGAACTTTTTTTTCCCTAAATATATGATGTTGCCATTGATCCAAAGCACAGACGCTAATGGAAAAGACAGCAAGTATGCTGCAGCTTCCTTAACAAAGATTTATCACCGTGACCAACTATACTGTATTTGAATAAGCACCAATCCCAAAGGGGTTTGTGCAGGTCAGGAATGCTGTATGCTGTGCTGTGTCATTGTTTTGCAGGCCAAAGGCTCTGAGGCTGCCTATTCAGGGCATGGAGTCCTTGCCTCAATACAGTACACTCAAAAAAGTCCCTTCAGAGGAGAGTTAACTAAAGACAAGCCTGTGTGCCTTTTTGCAGTTGGATGTGAAGTCAGTCTGTCAATACTTTTGCAAGCAAGAAACCACGCAGTTTTTATTAGCCTGGTCTCAGAGTTGTGTGTAATGTGTTACATCATGGATTCAGAGCTGATTCAGGAGCAGCCAGCTTATGGAATGGGAAACCTCTCTTACTAGACATACTCAGCTACTCACTGTGGAAATCTGATGTGTGAAGGCTACTTTGTTTTGTGTGTGTCCTTCTCTGGAGTGCTTTATTCAGCACTACTCAGGGTGTCTCCTAATTTTTTGGACTCACAATCCATAAGGTGGATACCAACATTTTGGAAATGGAGAAGAAGTGGTTCTTACAATGCAGCCGAACACCTCAGAGCCTTCCAACTCCTAGCTCACTCTATCTGTGTCTAGAGTACTGGGTTAGGTGGGTCCCATTCTGAGTGCATTCAAACCCAAACATAGTATCTTTAAAGACAGCTCCTAAGTCATCATAATTGTGGGAGTCTCCTTCTTCTCCCAGTTGAACTTTAATCTCCATTTTTTGGTTAAAGCAGTGTTATTTTTCCTGGAGTATAGCTCAACTGAGACAGCAAATGGAAGCAAGGGTGATTCCAGCTTAACCCAATGGCTGAACCATGGAAAGTGGAAACCTTTGCCATTCAGAAATCTATATTTCTGTATTTAGCCAATAAGTTTCACTCAAAGCAGCTAAATGACCTCTTGTATTGGTCTGCATCATATGTTGCCTCCGTGTAGCTCCCTAGTTGAAGGAAGAAGGAGATCAGCACTTATACAGCAGAACTGAGTGGAGCAGAGCAAAGCAGAATAGTATTCCCAGCTTGAACCAATTCAGCATCATGATACTAATATGATTCAGGAGTCACATTTCTGTTAGAAGATCCAAAGATAGAGAGGTATTTGAAAGTCCACAGATCTCACACCTACTATTGTACTACTCTTGTATTTATAGTTTGAAAATCAATGGCGTTTTAATGTAAGCATCATCCTTTAGGAAGATGGGAAGTACAGCTGTTTCCATTATATTTATGGTGGG
Source organism: Scolopax mira (assembly GCA_004320125.1). Taxonomy (NCBI): domain Eukaryota; kingdom Metazoa; phylum Chordata; class Aves; order Charadriiformes; family Scolopacidae; genus Scolopax; species Scolopax mira. Next base: position 177,852 of record BJBW01003202.1, on the reverse strand, counting down.
TAATAACATTAATCTAAGGATACCAGCTGGAAGCCTTTTCAATAGACATATACTTATGCAAAATGGTATCATTTTGGTGCTTTGAAGTAAGCTTTTTAATCTCTGTACCTTTTTTCTTCCTTTTTTTCTCATGACAATATCTGTGTAGACCTTTCAGTCCTGCTTGGCATGTATTTTCAGTGTGAAGTAGCTCATCTTTTTCTCTCTTAATATAATAGGACCCAGAAGGTAACTGTGTACCACAAAGAGATAATTTCATCCCAAGGGTGAAGTCTTTCAAACTAATCCTCAGACGGCTCTCCAAGCCCCTCTGCTTCTGGCTGTTGTTATGACTGACAGCAGCAGTAAATCTATAACAATATTGAGAACCCAGGATTCATGGCTCTCTTTTATGTGCAAGTGGAATGACTAAAGAATTACTGATGCCACAAGTCTGATTCGGTGTCCCTTAATGCAGGCTTAAATGAGAAATAACTGCAGCCAAAGTAGCATAACATAGTGTTCAGCCAGACTGAGTGATGAGAAAAAGTTAAATGCTCAGTATTTTAACAGTAGAGGAAATATATTGAAAGTAGATTTTCTTGAAGAATAAGGTAGTTTGTGCATATGTGCTTTAAATAGTACAAATAAGTTGCATTTTAAATAGTACTTCTTAATGGCTGACTTCTTATTTCCATGCTAAAGAAAATTAAAAGCATGTGGCAGAACACTTTTTGCATTATCTGGTCAGTAAGGTACCTTTGTAAGGTACTCACACAGGTTGATCAGAATTAAATAGCCAGGTATGAATAAATGACCACTTGAAGTGGGTTCAAACTCAAAAAAGGGTGTCTTGGACTAGTTGAGTATCATTCATCCAGACAAGATCATGGAGCTTTAAAGTGAAACTGGTATTAAAAAAATAATAAATCTCTTGTTGTGTGCAATTACCTCAAAGTGTACAGAAAAGCCTTGATTGCTCTACCTTTGCATACTCTACATCTTTGTATGTTACTCTGATCTATCCCAAGCTATCTTTTTCAGAAACCTACCTTTCTTCTATCCTACTATGATCACATTTTTGATGTCTTTGTTTCCAGCTCTGTTTCAGGGGAGTAAAGAAATCCTTTCATGAGACCCTTTTCCTTTGCAGTGACCCTGGTTAAGGTCAGTGATGGTGATGGAGGGAGGAGTTGTCAGTCAGCACAGTTTACACAGAAAGGTGATCTCCTCTGGATGTTTTAAAATGCCTAGATATGACAGTAGCCTTGGAGTCGGGATGCTTTATTCCCCAAAGGATGCAGAAATTTTTGGAAACGGGATTAAGCACAAGAGGACTCCATGGGAGAGCATTCTTTTAAAGCCTGTCTCTTCGTTGCTTCAAACCATGCTTGCAGTTGGCAAAAAAGACTCTTTTAATGTTCAAATGTAATCATCTAATTAACCTAAATAAACGCTTCTCAAACATTAATCCTTCTCAAATATTACTGTGCTCATACAGAGTGAAGATATTTGTAATGGGAACAGATTGAAAATGTGCAGGCTGTTTGTGGCCATCAGCCATCACCTTTTAAAGAATCCACCCCAGGGATTACATGAGAATGGATGACCCTGTTCTTGGGATGGGAGATCCCCCCCTTCTGCTGGGAGAAGCTGCCTGTCCCCATGCGAAAAGATGATGCACTGTGATCCAGTCCTTGCATAGACCTGCAGCACCCAGCCTGAGACCTCTCTTCCTGCACTCCAAGAGGTCCTCCAAAAAGCTGAAAATAGGACTCTGGGACATCTCTGCAGAGCTGAATTACATCATGGGTGAGGCCTTCCTGGGCCTGCCCCAAGCATGGATGGTATTGCAGTATCCATGGGCTGGGATGGATACATTTCAGCACCTAGAGAGTCAAGGCTCTTTGTGCTCATTCTGTAATGGCCTGCAAAGCTGTAGTGTAAGCTCTAACTAGACTGCTTCAGCAGTCATACTAGGTGATGAGTCCCGTCTGCCTTTAAAGAGAAACCTCAATTCACATACAGGACCATTGTGCTTAGTGCTCTACAAACATGTAGAGGTGGGACTCTGACACTAGAGCATAGACACAGCCATTGGAGTCTGATGGCCCTGCTCTGCCAGTATTTGTGACCAGTGCCTTAAACACGCGTGGCAAGCCCTAAGGCTTTCGCTTACATGTCTCTATGTAGCTGGAGCAGGTGACCTTGGGCCATTTGTCATTCGTGCCATGCCTGTGGGCTGGATGTGGGGATGCATGCACCCGCCCTTCACGGCAGAGGTTTAGTCTGGACTCAGTCATACTCAGCTCAGACTTTTCTCCCGTGCCCAGCCTTACCATCACTGCTAGGGGAATGTGGAAGTGGGAAGAGCCTTTGTCCCCTCCTTAAAGCTCACTTCTTCTCCCCCCATCCCATTCAGTTTGCAAGTGCAATTTTTCCCCCCCTGCCCTCTCGGAGCCCCCCGGGATACGAGGCGGGGCGGGGCCGGGGTGGGGGGCCCGGGGCAGCTGGCGAAGCGGAGGGTGCCGCAGTGCCTCGGGTGCCCGGGTTCAGCACCGCGGACAGCGGCTGCCCCTGCCCTGCCCGCGGGCGGCGCCGGACCCCGCGGCGCCCCTGCCCGGGGGCCACCTCCTCCCGGGCTGGCGTTGGCCAGGGCCTGCGGAGCCCGCAGTACCCGAGGTCTGGATGGGTGGATGTTCTTCAGGACGCTGAGACCCGCTGAGATCCTGGGCACAGTGCTCCAAAATTCACCTTGGTTTTTTCTGCCTCAGCCAGGCAATAGAAGGGGAAACTGAAACCTTCGCAGTGCTCTGTCTTGGACCAAGGGAAAGCACGGTGCTGTCATGGTCTTTAGAGAACAAAATTTGTTTGCACTGTCATCATCTTCTCTGGCCAGGGAGAATGCAAGAGCAATACATCACTGGGCTGTGTGACCCAGCCAGGATCAGCTAAAGGGGACATCAGAAATATCTCCACCTGCAAAGGGAGGACAGAGAGATGACCTCCCCTGTGGGCCTATAAGGTAATTTTCACAGGGGTTCCAGCATACTGTAACTTGGGGTATGAAGATAGGGACATCCAGAAACATGTTTATGGATGTCAAAGGATGCCATGCCCTGGCAGGAGAAGATGAATCCTACCTGAGCTTGCCCTGCCAGCTGTGAGAATGACATGACTGGATTTTTTGAGAGTCTACTTCACTGGAGCTGAAATCATAGCAGAAACAAATACCAAGAAAGGAACGCCTGGAGGTAGCACTCAGCTCTTATGATACTAGGACAGGTCAGATGCTGTGGGCAAGAATAGTTCAGAAGTAGGCAAAGAGCTTTGTCTGTAGCTCACGTCTCTCTGGCATTCCCACAATTGTATCTGTGCAGAGGAGACCCCGCTTAGATTAGACTAGGGGTGGGAGGAAGACCTCCTTTAGTTCCTTAGTGATATGATCAACACAAAGAGTGCTCCAGTGAGGAGAGGGTGGGGAAGAAGGGCAATCTCAGACATTATGCAGGGCAATCCAGACTGAGTGATGTAAATGGGGTTGAGGCTAATTGCCTCTCCACAAAGAAGCCCATCTCCAGGGGTGAATGGCTTGCAGGCACCTTCAAACAGAACAGGAGGGCCATGCTTTGAAGTTACCTAGAGGGGGAGGGCTCTTGCGCATGTCCTACGCAGGCAGCTTCTCTTGATGTGTCTGGAATGGTCAACATAAATGGCCCTACACCTAACACAGTAGCAACCAACTTGCTTTCCTGCTGTCTGTCAGCTCTGATCTCACCATCTGCATAGATGCCCTGCATCTTCAGTTCCACCAAATTCCCTGGCCATTGCTCTGGGAGAAGCACTCAACTTCTGGCAACTGAAATCTACTCTACTGTCTCCCAATGAAGACTGACTTGGTGGGGATCTCAGGCCAAAAGAAAGACGCCAGCAAGGAAAAAAAGATGCATGGCACAGAGTCTTTGAACAAGCAAGGCAGCCTGAACTCCAACAGGGAGGAAGGCAGAGCCACTCTCATCCTGACCCTCACCCTCTGCAATGTCAGGAAAACCGAGCTCTCTAGGGCAGCCAAAGTGTTTGAGGTGGGGACTTCACCATTCCTTTCCTTCCACTGAGCCCTCTCTTCTGTGCCTATTGCCTTCACCACCCCAACTCTGCATCTCCCCTTCTCTCACCCTTTGTTTGCTCTCTGCCTAGCATGCCTCCAGCTGCCTTCCCCCTTTCTTATTGTACTTGATTTGCTACAGCTGCTCAGAGAGGCTGGTTGGCCATTCTGTGTGAAGAAGGAGAGTGCTCTTTAGGGCGGGAGCAGCTGGACAGTCATTTAGAAGAATCACCATTTTGTATAAGGGATGTTCAAAGTAGATTCTAGTCTATTGCTTCTTTCTGTTAGCTGTGGTGGCCAGCCACCTCTAAACAACAAGCCAGTATTTCAAGTATTCAGATTGTGGGAATTTTAGGAGCCAATGAATTTTCTCTGCATATTTGGCAGGAGATATAGAGAATACAAGAGCTGTAAACCATACAGGCATTATGTTTTCTGGGTACTTGAAGTATCCCTACCAGGTGCTTACTCTCATCTGTAAAAATGAATAACTCAAAAGTACTGTATTTGTTACTTATTTTTAATCATTCTCAATTATTTAACGATTATGACGTTATTATACATCAATAGATCTGCTTTTATTCTGCCAGGGTCTTAAGAGCTACGTAGCCAGTCATTTGTTATTTCTGCACAGATTAAATGCTGCAGTCAAACGTATTCTATGTTTCATCTCCATCTATTTCTAACTAATTCTACAGTGTCTAGTTTTTACCTCTGCCTGTAGCTCCTTCTAAACTGGGCATTACTATGCATCATTGCCTATTGTGCACTTCTTGTTAAGGTCTCTTTTAGTCAGCTTTTAAGGACATTATAGAAGTCTATCTAGACTTACTTGGAATTTTGGTCTTTGGACAAGCTTCATTGTATGAACATCTGTCTCTTGCAGATGCTTGAAACCCCGATCCATCACTTTGAAACCAGAGGAGCCCAAAAGCCCAAGAACTCTGTTGATGGTCTTGACATTTTTGTTGAATGTGAAGTCCACAGTGCTGATGTTAGTATCCTTATCACCTCCCTAAAAAGAGTAGCAGAGGATGTGAAAACTAGCAGAGAAGACAAAGGTAAGAAATGTATCCATATGTTGGTGTTTTGTTTCTTTCCAGAGTAAGTTTTTTAGTATTAGCTTCATAGTAGTAATTAATTAGTGCCTAAAACAGGTGAGTGTGCATGCATTTTTCTTCACTGCATGACTGTTTTTCCTGAATTGGGACCATTCCCATTGGTGTGGAAAGGGAGACATTTAATCATAGCCAGTGGCCAGTGGAACTGAGATGAGAAAAGTGTTCCAGCAAAAAAGGAGATGAGAAGGACAGAGCAACAAAGCAAGAAGCTGAGGAGAAAGTGTAAACTCCTCAACAATAGGAAGACTGTGGGATGAGAGCTGTGCAGAGAACTGTCTTTTCTGAAACTCTGCAGAGCGAACACAGACTCTTGATGGGGATGCAGTCCTATGGCAGACGGTCTGAATATTTCATTTGCTTGTAGCATATTGCATTGCCTTTGTTAAAAGAAGCAGTAGCTGTCTGTTTATGGTGTCCTGGCTGCTGCCATCTGGGTCCAGCAGAACTGTCTGAAGGTAGATTGCTCCTTTACTGAAAAGAGCTAAATGCATCAAGCAGTAAGAAGCTTTGAGAGTGCAAGAGGGAAAGAGGCTCAGCAGAAAGTCTAGAGGTACTGGGAGAACCAGGAGATGGACTTCTTGTAGAGAACAGATCTGCAGCCAAATCTGGAGTAACAGAGTATTAGGCATTTTCCCAGGCACCTGAAAAGCTTTTTTGGAGGTTATGCAACTTCAAAAGCTGAACTTCAGGAACAGTGTTTCACCTGGCAAAGTGCTGCAGGTGGCTACTTGACTGCCTGTGCTGTATTTAACTCACGAGAAGTGAGTTTGCCAGTGGCAGACCGATATTTTTCCCATTTACAGGCAGATAGGGGATTGGTGAGTAGACCAAGCTGTTGGAGACCCGTAATACAATCCTGAAAGTGATGGGGGTGCCCCTTATAGATGAGAAGGCTCAGGGTCCAGCTCATAGACTGAGTTCTCTGAATACAAAATTGTCACAAGGCTTCCCACCCTTAACAAGGCCAGGAAGAAATCCCCAGGGAGCTTTTTGCTACTACAGCCCTGTTCGGATGCCTTTGTGTATTGCTTGCAATTCACCTTCAAGCTAATGATGAGAGATAGTCCACCCCAAGATGGTACCAGGGGCTGAGGGGATATCAAAAGGAAAACTGTCATCAGGAAAGCTGGAAGGCCAAAGATTTGGAGCTGAGGAAGGATGTCATTAGCATTTCCTTAGGAGTTGAGAGGTTTGTGCTCAAAAGTAGAAGTTAGTTTCAGGTGTGCAGGGACTGTGATCGACAATCGACATCTACGTCTATCACAGTAACAGTTCTGTTAAAAGAGGGTGTGGTTATGATTAAAGCAGAGGAATATTAGGGACATAATTTTCTTCACATTTTCCTATTATGGTTTTGAACAGAAATAAAAGTCATCAGGCTTATTTTGGATGTAATGATGCTAGAATTAATACACTTGACATGCAAATGGCCAGAGTCTTTCTAAGTAAACTCAGACTTATAAACAGCACTCCTTAGTTTGTAAAGAAGTTTTTTTGAGTGTTTCAGACCCCAGAATTAAGTTATGCCCCGACCAATTAATTTGATTTCACGATGAAATGGTCAGAGAGTTGGTATTTGTGGCCCACAGAGACACCTTAGGCACCAGCAAGAACTGGGGATTTGGAAGTTTTAACCTTCAAGTCAAGACTCAGTCTTTGGCCTTTGGCTCTATTGAGGTGAATTTGGGGTTGCTAAAGTGTCAGAAGACTTTCAGCTCAGCTAACCCCTAGGTCTAAGATTTTATCCCATTTTACTTATTGAAAGAGGCTAGCTGCAGCTTCATTTTCTAGGGGAAATTGAAGACACCTGCAAGAACATATTGGTAGCTAGGAGATGTCTAAGTTTTATAAACATGGTTACTAGTCAGCAAAGATGCAATTATGTATATTCTGGCTACTCCCATCACCTGAGGCTCCAGATCCTGGATTATTTTTTTCCCACATGGACTTTTTGTTCTTTTCTTTGGAGTTTTTAGGTGACCTAGACAGGTCTTCCCAGTCAGTTTGCTGAAGAACAGTGATGAGAAAATGCCCTGCCTGTAGAGGATTGATTTGGTTACCAAATTATTACCAAATTAATTTGGTACTCAATTGAGAAAAACAGTGGTTATCTCTTCTTTCATGATGCAGAGACATTTGCAGCTAAATTGGCACCTTTCAGCACTATATCTGCTTTACTGTCTCCATCCGTTTCTGTGACCAGGCCCAGAGTTCTGCCAGTATCCTCCTTCCCCTCTCCTTTAGCATGCCTGCCCTCCCCCAGGACTCAGTGAGGGACAGACAAGTTGTGTATGGGGCCATACACTGGAACACTTATGGTCAGGTACAGTTTTCAGGGACGTAGATGACAGGACAGACATCTGGCATGCAGAAACATTGGTACAGCCAAAGGCAAAGCCTCAGCAAAAAATTCTGGCTAGACCTAAGGCAACGGTCAGAGTTATTAACGGTTCTTATTTCAGAGTTGGCCATAACTGCATGAAACAATTGGAATTTCCTAACATTGGTATGTATTTGTAGCCTTGTACCCTTGTGAAATGGCTGTGTCTGGACAGAATATAATAGGGCTAAAGCTAAATTTGCTATTCAGTACAGAGATGTCTTGTCTTCTCTTGTCAAGTATGAGATTAAGGTGACCCCAAGCAGACATTTTCCGAGCTGTAACATGCTAAGTCTGATCACAATATCCACCTGACCTTACTTAATTTTAAAAAAATTGTGTCTTTTTTTCAGTTTTTAAAATTTTTTTTGGTTGGTTGTTTTTTTTTATTTGTTTTTGTTTTTTTTTTTAATTCATTGGTTATGATTATTATGATTATTCCAATCGCTGATCGTTCTTATTGTGAAAAATTTTTCTCTTGTGTGCAATTGGAATCTCCCGAGGAGTAATTTATACCCATTACCTCTCATCTTTCCCATGTAAATCTTTGTAAAAAGGGAGTCTCTGTCTTTTTTGTAGTCACTGTTTAAATGCTGGAACATGTACTGTGATGTGTCAAACAAAACATCTCATTTGCCCTAAGAGGAAATGTTTTTGCCTTTAAAAATTATTTGTACTAATTAAAATTGAGAAATTATCATTGCAAGTCAGTTTCAGATCATTTTTGATCCAGTTTTGTCAGCAAAGTCAACTACATATGATGACATATAGATATGAATATTCTTAGATATTGATGAAAAGAAAGTTTGCAACCTTCAGCACAACTTTTGTTTTCTGTGTCTTTTAGAAATTATTTGAGCCTATCTCATTTAACTCTTGTTACTTTCTCTCCAGTGCCCTGGTTCCCCAGAAAAATCCAAGATTTGGACAGGTGTCACCATCTGATCACAAAATATGATCCCAGTTTGGACCATGGGCACCCTGTAAGTTTAATGTCACTGTTATTTCATGTTTTAAAAAGACACTTTCTGCAGGGAATTTTTTGTAAGGAAATTTCAGGAGTAAAGAAATACTCATGAAAGACAGAAAAAATGAAGGATCAGATACAGGCTGGTCTTCGGTGGAATTAGGGAGTATAGAATGAATGACTTAATAATGAGAAAAGCTTATGGGTCCTGATTCATGAAGGTACATGTGATTAACATCAGGCACATGCTGAAGTAATAAATACGTGATTCTCAGATCCTGCAGAGGAGATTGTTATGCTAAAACTTGCAACAATTGTCTAGATGGAAAATCAGATAAATACATGACAGTACTGACTCATGGATGTAATGCCTGAACTGAGATTTAAATGTGACTGGAGAAGCTCAAAACGTCTAGTGATTTCAGATGAGGTAAGCATCTGAAGTTTAAATAGGAAGCTAGTTGGAAAGATTATAATCCTAATTTACATCTGACTTTTCACAAGGTCTTTGGATACAGGATTTTAGCAGTATGTATTGATACTACTCTGCAAAATATTGTTAGAATATTTTTGATGAGTTTTGCCTTGGAGTCAGGCAGTAGGTTTTGGTTATGAGTGGGCTGAAAAAAGGGCTCTTCTCATTATAATTTTGTATGTGTGCTCCTAGCTTTGCCATAAGCAGAAACTCTAGAGAAGGAAGAGGAAAAATGCGTTGTGATGTCCTGCTCTAGGTAACAGTAAGGCAAGTTATTGGGAACAAACACTTGTTTCTCATCAAGGTTTCCCAACTTTAGTACAGATGAGATATGAGTTAGGTACAGACAAATAAGGGACTCCAAAGGGTCATTTGCTGATTGGCAAAGCAGGTAACAGAATTGTTGTGTTCTGCCAAATATACCATAGAAGAGATGCATGAAAGTAAAAAAAAAACCAAACAGACTTTGCACTGAAAAATACAAGGAAGATTTAGATGTCTGTCAACAGAATTGACAAGATTTTTTCATTCCCTTATGTAAATGTCTGAATTCTGTTTAGACCCTTGTATTAACCTACACAATGTTAATGTTAGCTGTGGACAGTTCTGTGTGGTACAAAACCGCTTTTCAAGTCTCTTTTCTATTTTTGAGAATCACTTATTAAACTATGATGTTCTAGGAGACTTTCATATTCTCCTTAACCAAGGCATCTTTCATTCTTAACCTCACGTCTTTCTGAAACAATCCAAGTATTTGTCATTTTCCTGAGCTAGGTCTGAGGCTGTTTCTTATGAGGCCAATGAACGCACATTGGAAATTCTTTGAACTGGACTACATTCCCCTCCTATGTTGCCAAATGTGAGATGTGAACACTTAAGAGGATGAGAGAAAGCACCAGTGGTGCAGTTACCAAAGTACGTGAGAGGTGATAAATCTACATTGCAGAATTCAATGCAATGTAGAAATACCCAAACTATCTTGAAACAAGTTAGCTGAGGCACTGCAAGTCATTTTTCTGTGCCAGGGCTCATTTACTTACCTGCTTAGCAGGGTTCAGAAATGGACAGGTTGGAAGGAAGTGCCAAATATGCTGCTGTACAGGTAGCTCAGCAGAGATTTTGCATATACGCTTCCTACCAAATAGGCAGTTTGGGCTGTCCATCTCAACAGCTTCCCTTTGTTCTTTACTGTCTCTTCGACGGCCAGCAAAGCAAAGAGGTAACGTTGTCACACCAGTCTCTGGGGCACACTGACACTGGCTGCAGTGGTCCTCCAGGGAGGTTCCTGCTGCTCAGAAGGTGGATACAGAGCCTGGGGAACATCAGAGACAAAGATGAGAGGTCACAGCATCAAGGCTAGCCTGGTCCAATAGCTTTTCCATGTGTTTTGCATGGACTTATTACAGCTACTGACAAGCAAGGGTGACATCTAAATGAACATAATATCCATAACACATGACAAAAATAAACATACTCTCGGGATCCAGTTCTTTCCTCAGATTCACGCACACAATACTCATTAACTGCAATATTACTGGTATTATTGCTACACTGAAAATTATGTGAATAAACCTAAGGGAGAAATTTGGCTTGTAGTATGCAAAGTGGTTCCAGTAAATTCTGAATATTTTAGAATACTAAATATTTGTACAGTGATGCTGATCAACGCTGCTTTATGAGTTATATTAGTAGTACAGTGCCAGATTTCAGATTTTATTCCTATTATGAATGATGTAAAATTCAAAGGAATTTGATTCCACATCCCTATTCATATTTAATAGCTGGAGAAGCCTGCTTGGGTCTCAACTTCTAGTAAACACTGAGGGGGCAGAAAAAAAACCCCTCTGGTATTTAATAAGTAAGCTGCCCCTTTAAACAGTTACCACTGAATCTGTATTTATCATAACATGGTAATAAATGGGCAAGGGGGGTTTTACTTAAAGCCTGTATTTTCTACAGATTCAATGGTAGCTCTAATGATTTCTAACCAGTGAGGACCCCTTCTTCTCTTGAAGTGCAGTGTACTTTCTCTGGCAAGGTGGTACTAGGCTTGGTACTATCAAGTCCATCACAGTCCTATATTGCAACTTTCGTGCTTAGGGCAAGAAAGAAATGATTTGGAGATTCAGCAGAATCCAGCAGAAGCGACACCCCTATTTCAAATCTATTTTTAATGTGATTTGCATTTAAATTTGACTGTGAGTGTAATGGCCTGTGATGCAGCGTTTATGAAGAACTCCAGAACCTTACCACCATGCCACGTTACTTTTTTTTTTCTGGTCACAGGCCCAAAACTTTCATCAAAATGTCATGTAACTGAGTGCAGACTTTGGCTTACCCTGTTCATAAGGCTCAAGATTAATCGCCTCAGAGAAAACAACCAATTTGAGGCTTTGTTTTTCTGAGTGCTTCTTTTAGCAAATTTATTTATGGCCACAAATCTCTCTTAATGTAAAATTTCTTCCAAATTATTTTCTATCTCAGGGATTCTCTGACTTGGAGTATATGAAACGGAGGGCATTCTTTGCTGACCTTGCCTTTAACTACAGAGCGTAAGTACAAGGCTGCTGAACAAAGACCAGCAGTTCACATGTGCTTTCAGACATCTTTGGGTGCAAGCAACACCAGACAATCTTTTGTCAATGTATCAATGGGGCTATCTATCTTCTAGAAAACAGAATTTGGCCACAGAACCTTTTGCTCAATATGAAATGGACTTTTGCCACAACACAGCAAATATAACAAGATAAAAATCTTAGGATTGCATTCAGATCATTGCTGCCTTTTGTCTTAGCAGAGGTGATTTCTCAATTCTTTCATTTCAGTTTTGTAGTTCCTTTTAGGACTAGCTCCTGAGCTGAGGCGAATCTTTTTCAAGGAACTATAAGGAACATTTTTAGGTGCATTTTTTTTGACAAAGAAAAGCAATTTACTATTTCTATTATTTGTTTGACAAAACGTCTCTAGTTGTGTACATTACTACTTAAAAACTTCTCAGGTCTCATGTGGGTGAGTGAAAATGGGTCTGCCTTCATGTGTAAAACTTCACCAGAATCATACTGGTGTTTGACAGAGTCAATCAGTTGTATAGGTAGAACCGGTTGTTGATTATCAACCTCGTGGTGTCCAAGAACCAGTGAAATCTCCCAAGACTTCTATTTGAGTACAGTTTTCTCACCACCACCATATACCAAAGCTACTGCAGCACAAAACTTAACTGACTCAAACCTACTGAAGAAGCAATAGTGAGGAAGAGGAGAGGATAGACCACTATCACAAAGAAGTTAGTGATAGCCACACAGTTTATGCCTGGGCAACTCTCTGCTGATGAGTTTATGAATCCTTCTCTGCAATGATACTGTGCTGATCACATCCTCCAGGGATGGATCCTTCAGCTACACACTGCATTTTCTTTGCTAGATGGCCTTCAGTGGAGGTGCAGGTAAGCCTGAAGGCCTCTTTTTTCTTCTGTAAAGCACAACATGGCTCCATTTCTTAGCATATTCCCCTGTTTCTTCTCTACACTGGAACAAAAGAGAAAATGCACACGCTAGAACCTACTAAGACAACAAAGTTATTTTTATACTATTTTGCCATTTCTCTCTTTATTTCAGCAAATATTCATGGTGCAGACAAAGAAAATAATAAAATAATACTCGGAAACTGAACCTGAAAACTGCTTCTGACACATGCTTTATTTCCTCTCTTCATTACAGAGGAGACCCTTTGCCTCACATTGAATACACAGCGCAGGAGACTGCAACTTGGTGAGTTTGTTACTTACACTCTGACTCCTGGGCTATTCCACTGCAGCCCCAGGAAAGACTGGCAGTTATAACATTTCCAAACTATATTTGTACAGCTCAAACTTTACTCTGTGGCTAAGTTTCACCTTTTGGTCACTTGTTTTGCAGAAACCCATTCTCAGGGCAGGCCTTAAGTATTCACTTTCTAGAGTAAAATGCCTTTTCCTGACCATCTCCCCGTCTGCCAACCACATCAAGATAGCAGAAGCCAGAAAACACCTGGAGCCTATAGCAGAATTTCTGACCTCTGATTAACCGTAGCTATAGTGGTGACAGAAGGGTCACCTTTCCAAATCTGTTGCCAGGAGAAAATGGCACAGGATGGAAGTTCACTCAAAGGATGTGTATAATCCAATGTCCATAGGACAAACCAGCCTTGCCTGATCTTCTGCAAGTATTCATTGCTGTTAACATGAGTAGGCATCATTCTCTCAAACTGAAGGTAAATGAAATTTTGGAGTGTCCTTCCAGGATACATTATTTACAAAGCAAAAAAGCCTTTGATGTCATGGGAAATGATGGCAAGTTACTGTTACAAGGGTGCAGAATTTCTTCACTACGGCTTTGTTTCTTCTGAAGATTTGCCACTCAAAAAAACCCGACAACCCAAAAACCAACCAAAATTAATTTGATTTAAAGTTTGTTTGCAGGCATTATGTGAAGTATAGCATGTTTTAAAGAAATCAGAGTTCTTATTTCATATAACTGTTTCCACTTTCTTCCACTAAGTTTAACAAATCTCAGTAAGCAGAAATAATTACACGTTTGTATGATACTACAAACATAAATATGCCCAAATGTCCCAACTAAGAGCAGGGTCCCAGGATCATGCAAGGTGCCATGTGCACATAATAAGAGAGAATCTTTGTTCAGTGAAGCTTACAATTTAAATTGTAAGAGAGCCTAAAGGTGGGAAAAATGAAGAATGATGACCACATTGTATAACTGCAGATCTGAAAAAAGCTAGAGCTTAAGTGATTTGCCCAAAATTATACACAAAGTTTATGTCAATGCCAGAATTAAATCCATATACTTATCTCATGCCAGAACCTCAATCACAAGTTTTAAATAAAATCTACTGTGCCATATAAAGCTTGAGGGGTGTTGCCTTGCATCCAACTCATCCAAGCAATCACATTTTTATTAAGCTCTAATAGGTTTTTATAGCATCTTTCAATTGTCAAAGATTGATGGTCGGTGTCATGCTCATGATTGCTACCACCAGCCAACAATCTTGGCATGGGATGGCGTGTGGGAATGTCATATTTAAGAAAATTTAATTTTGTGTTCTTTCCTGTTTTTCCCTTTTGTTGCCAACCTCCGTCATTCCAGTCCTTCTCCACCTCAAATTAGTCCCACTGTGGTAACAGAATAGGCCTTTAAAGGAGTATCTGCCCATTTCCCCAAACAGCCAACCCCAGCAACCCAGGTTGTCTTGTTATGCAAAGCTGTTCCCAAAATTAGACCTCCCTATGGTTATCACAGCCCCCTGGGGCTGTGCCCTGAGGTCAGCTGCATTACAGCACAACTTAATTGAGCACTGTGCAATTGAACGGGAAATTTGTAAGGCAGACAAAATTCCCTTGGTGTTCACTCTGAAGAGTTGTTGGATGCCTTCAGTTTGTAGCAACATGGTTATAAAAAAGAAAACTAATCAAGTGAAGAAATATGACTTTCAGAAAATAGAGGGTACAGATAATCTGAGTTTCTGTTTTCAAGCAGACTTTTTGGAAGGTCCTGAAACTAAGTAGTTATAAGAGACATCTTATGGGTAAAAGCTATATAAGAAAAAAGGAGAATCTAGAACAAAATTATGGGGATGCACCTGTCACATCTTTATAATAAAGCTGAATAGTGCCACCTTTTTCTAAAAGAATAAGGAAATTTATGGAAAGTAAGATGATTGCCTTTAACATCTTACAAGTGGTTGGCTTGATCCTTCATTAGGAGGGTCCTTTCTAGAGTATTTAATAGTCTGTGCTTTCAGCAGTTTTTCTTTTCATCTCTTGACTGAATTACCATCATGTAGCAGCTTAATGGTCCTTTGAGTGATAGCACCTCAATACAGCAGAGACACTACCTCAGGGCAAGCTAAATTGTCTGGAGACATCTGCTAATCTATTGACTGTGTTGTGAACTTAGATGATTGTCTTAGAGCTACTTAGAGAGGAGGAACACTTAGCTTTGGATAATTTATCACTCGTCTCTGAGGCTGCCTACATTTCTGTGGTAGTCAATGTCTGCACACAGACTTTGGTAAAAGAGACCATATGTGCAGAA
The DNA here is from genome assembly GCA_004320125.1 of Scolopax mira. Classification (NCBI taxonomy): domain Eukaryota; kingdom Metazoa; phylum Chordata; class Aves; order Charadriiformes; family Scolopacidae; genus Scolopax; species Scolopax mira. The sequence goes on along the minus strand of BJBW01003202.1, from coordinate 162,739 downwards.
GTGTAAACGAGCCTGCCCTCTCTAGACTCCAGTCAGGGGATGAACTGTGTACTGGTTCAGATCCTATGCAATCGCACTGAAGTCAGTAGTATTGTATGGGGAATTAAGCCAGGGCAACACTTGAACTCTAGTCCTCCTCATTTTTTCCTAATTCTTCTGTGGAAATGGCCCAGTCTCCTGTGGCTTTTGCAATAGTGACAGCAGCCACTGTTTCCCTCTGTTCTTTTAATTTTTTTCCCTCCTAAGGTTTCCCTCCCCCCACTTCATTCTGGTTCATTACACCCACACTGCGTAAGACATTCATACAAATGAAGAGAGCCATTACCAGGGACTGGCTATCACCTCCATAGCAACAATAGCATCACAAAAAAAAATACAATACAAAATCAACAAAAGGTCATTTTCCATAGCCAGCATTTCCAAGAATGATCTCAATTTTCATAAAACAATGTTTATAAAATTGTTAACACCCTAGGGCCATGTCTGAACAAAAATAACCATTTCTATAAGGTTCTTTGCCATCCTATTACTACTTGTTTATTTTGCAACAGCTAAATATATTCCAAACCACAAGTCTAAATCCAAGCCCCATCAAGTTTGGGAGAAGCTTGAAGCCTGGGCCCAAATCTGGTTATATATATTTTTCTTCAGCTGGTCTCTTTTTGTATAATGGGCTAAATGCTTCAAAAAGTTGGCATGTCTTTCAAATACGTAGCACATGCCAGGCATTTTGAACCGCAGAAGTATGACCCTCTTTGCCTGTCCAGATGTTACTCTTCAGTATCAGAAAATGTTTCTTTTTAGGAGGAGGTTTTTAAGAGTCAAACCTAGACAAGGTTTCAGCATGGAGATGGAGGGACTGGCATTTCAAGTTGTACCCCCACGTAGACAGGGAGGGAATACCTGACCTGAAGGGAATACCTGATTCATTGCATCCCTAAACTGCATGACATAGTGAGGGCCACAGCCTCAGCTTTCTCCCTGGGATTTCCCTGGCACTTCAAACACCCTTATACCTAAGGAAGAAACACTTCTGAATCAGGACTAGAGTCTTGTTACAAGGGAGGATGTAGGAAGGCATAAAAAAGGTTTCCTGAACAGAACCCACCTTCTGAAGGAAGAGCAAAATAAAAAACCTTTATGCTTTGCTACATCCATCCAGGCATGGGCTTCCAATTACCACGTGTCCTGAGTGCAGATTTTTAGACTGTTGCCTATACTGGGGGCTTATGTCTCTCTCTTTGGAGCTATATATAGGGCAGAGAAGCACTGTTTTATTGAGGTAGGTCATGCTATATGGCTTTTGCTTTTCAGGAGAGAAGTCTACAGGAAGCTGAGCAGTGTTTACCCTACTCATGCCTGTACACAGTACCTGGATGCTTTCCAGCAGCTGGAGAAATACTGTGGTTACCAAGAGGATAACATACCTCAACTTCAGGATGTCTCCAGATTTTTGAAAGGCCAGTCATTATGAACCATGGTTTACGTGAGGGTTTCCTGCATATGTACGTACACCACATCCACACACAAACCATCTCGGAGGACACAGGCTAGTGAGAAGAGCTGGTTAGTTGTAGCATTCTCTCGTGCAAGATGAGCTGTAGCAGAGGGCATTCATGCCAGGTACATCTAGGGACCAAGTTGTGTTTGCTCTGTGAGTAGCTGCAGTTGGTGTAGCACTAACCAGCTAATTCTGGTACAAGCAACAGTACAGCCACAGGAGCACACTGCTCAGCATCACTTCCACACACAGGTATTCTAGGGGTTTGACTGTATTTTATCCTTCTATAGTTACGCTGCTACTAAGACCCACAGACACATACAGGTATGTATCTCTCAAGTCCAATTTTTTTATGATGTATGAGGCAGGATAGCAATGTGTGCTAGAGGACATGATTTCCTGGAGGTCCTGCTAGTCAGTTAACAGCTGCCTTGAAACAATGCTGCTTCTTTCTGTCTCTGTGGTCCCACTTGCCAGACTAAACTCCTTGGTGCCTACCACGTAGCTGACAGGAGAGCAGAAAGGATGTGGTCTGAGTATGTAAATGTAAGAAGACGTGGCCTTAGATGAAAGGACATGTAGTATTGCTAGGCTGACCTCCCTGCTGGGGGTTGACTGGCAAAGGGAGGGAGAGGAAGGGAACCTACATTATTTTTATGAGGCTACGGGATGCATGGATTCCTAAGATCACGTACTTTGTGTCAAGCAGCTGCTTTCCTACTTTATCAAGAATGACTAAAGAAAGGCAGTATTTAAAGCTTCCTTGCTCCTCTTCAAGATGTGCTAGAGAGTGGAGGATGGTTGATCACTAGACTGAAATCAATAATAAAAATTATGGCTTAACTTTAAATAAATTAAATTTAAATACAATGTTCAAGAAATCAAGTGATCCACTCCCTGTATTAGTAGATGATGTTAGTAAGGTTGAATGAGCTTACTGTTACTGAAGAGGTTTTCAAGACATTGCCATTTTTAGAGAAGATTAAGCTGTTTGATGAAAAAGTTTTTATTGCACCTTTAGTGTAAGGGAATGGAAGACTTGCATATTGAAAGCATCTCTCATGAGCATACCAGCACCACCCCATCCAGCTGCAGGAATTTTTCTGTGTGCATTATGTATTATCTCATGGATTTTCCCTTCTATTTGACTATCCATCTTACTTCCCTCCTATAGTAGCCGAGCTGATAAATATTTTTTCTCATGAAGTACTTGATCTCATCTTGTCTCATTTACATAGTAGCTGACAGCAGGGAGCTCCAGAAATCATGGGATGCTGATTTGATTACCACAGATATTAAAATTCTTTAAGTAAATCAAGGCATTTCAAAGTGGGAAAAACTGGGAAAATGTGAGAAAATCCTGCCATACAAGTTGTATTGCTCATGTTAGTTGACAGGATTTGATTGTCTGGAGTCTGTCTGCTCACTTTTTTTGTAGGCTCTGGTTCTAAATTTTCTCTATGCCATACAAATTATTCTAAGCAAAAAAACCAAACCAAACCAAAAAACAAACAATGAAAATTATCATTCTGCTAATAATGGTTGGGAAGATGTTCACAGTGAGTTTCAACTCATCTACTATAAACACAGGCTGTCTAGTGTAAGATAATTGTCCAAGCTATTCTGGCTGGTCATGAGAACCAGGCAATTCAGAGGCATTTTATTCCATCCTGGAATCGATGTCTAAGGAAAGTGGACAGAATGGCTTTTAAGAGCACTGGTTCCTACCCTTCTTAACTGTATATAAAACCTAGATTAGTTTAGCCTAGAGGCTTTGTAACAGATTATGCGTAGATAGAACAAAGTTGGTTTTGTCCTTACAACTCATCAATCAATTGTGTGCTTAGGCTCTTTCCTGTGTTACAGGTGTCCAGTGCCCAACCAAACAAGCCTCAATCAAACTCTAGGCTGTGAGGCGTCTCCCAGAATTCCTTGGCATACAGTAGATGTGTTTCAGCTACTACAACCTATGTGGAAATGCATAGTGCAGTTCCTCCTGTTGCTGGTTAGCTCTGGGTGAGCCCTGAACTGTCCCACCCTCCAAGTTAGGATCCAAATCCCAGCATGTATCTTTGCTGAACACTGCCTCTAAGGATTAGACCATTCTTTAACATAGGTGATGATAAGTCTTTATATAAGTAACTACATGGATAACTACACGGATACAGAGAAGGAAAGAGAGAAGCATCCTGGAGACAAAGTGATCACGTTATAACCAGCCCACACAGCCAAATAAACTTTCATCATCTCTGTCACCCGGCAGTATCTGTGAAGTCAAGCAAGCTTTTCTTTTGAATTCAATACAAGTTGAACTAGATCTGTCTAGTGTTACCTGGCCTGCTAGTGAGGCTGGTTTGAACAGAAATGAACTCCACATTATAAGTATTTCATAATTACTTCAAGTGAATTTAAACAGTTAACCATGTGATCATTTGAGATGGCAAGAGCTTTTCTAAAAGGTTAACTAGATGAACCTAGGCGCATCTTTCTTTCTAGGAAAGATGTTTGGATTTAGGCAATCATTGTCCTCCACAGCTGGAAGAAATTACCACTAGTGAACTCAAACAAGCTCACACTACAACACACAGGCCTGTATACAGGAGATTTTAGGCCAAGTAGTAAACCTTACAGATCACTTTAGGTCAACTGCTCATGGCCTTCTCTTCAACTCATTCTGATTTCAGAGGTCTTTGTGCAGCAGGTCCAATCAGCCACACCCCTAATTCTCTACTGATTGCTGGTTTTATCGTGCAGTAATGAAGTAGAAGATTTTGCAGATATTACCTTCAGCAGATAACTTTTTCTATGGCTTTTCAAGGCAACTGGCCAAGTCTGTTTCATCAGCAGACTGTCTGATTCACTGGCCTATATTTAAAAGGGCATTTCAGGGAACATAAGCTGTAATTTTCATTTTCCCTCCTGCTCCTCCAACATGGATGCTAAAGCAATACAAATTTTCCTAGACTTTTTCACAGTCCTTCCAAAACTGAGTTACATAGGGCTTCGTGCTTGTCTGATATGTTTTTCAGCTGGTGCACTCAGAATTTACCCCCAGAGTGACCAGATTCTAAGCTTTTCACCTTCCTCTGTATTGGTTTAGTATGGTACGTGCAGCAATGGAGTATTTTTCTGTGCCAGCTCTGGGCCAGTGCCTAAGGAGACATATCTGATGGTCTGTCTGTTCCCCGAGACACCTTGCTTTCTTAATTAGGGAGTGAGGAGAATAGCAAGCTGCTTCACAACCACTTCCAATTTCCCGGTTAACTCTGAAGCCTTTGCTCAGCGTACGAAGATAAGGATATAATCTCCATAGCTTTGTTTGCTGTTGTTCAGCTTTTAGGCAGTTCTGTTCCTATTACCTTTGAATTCACTGGAGGAATAGAAGATAAAACTGTGGCAAATGCTAAACATCCAGTCCCTCACATTGCTAGACAGAAACATTCCTTCCTGTCCACTCTTTTTTTGCCCTGGCTTCAGATGTTTTGCCACTTCTAATTCTTCCAGTGAAGCCTTTTTTTTTTTTTTTCTTTCTCTCTTTTTCCCTCTTTTTTTTTTTTTTTTTTCCCTAATGAGAAAAGTGCTAATAGCCAGACAGAACAAGACAAGAAATGCTGGAAGAAACATTGAAAACCAAACCAAAACAAATCTTGTAAATGGCTTGGTTTCTGGGTGGGATTTTTTTTGTTTGTTTACATAAAATAAATTAGGTTCCAGGCTTCATGACACAATAGAATATGGATAGAGAAGGGAGAATAAAGCCATTTCTGCATTTTTTTCAAATGTAGTTTTATGCTTTTAAGAAGATGAAATGTCATTTATGGGAGCTGAGAATGCAACACAGATTTTGAATATAGGACTTCAAAAAGATTATCATTGGCTCTGTTTTAAAGCAGTGATTTTCAATTTTCTTAGCTTTGCAGACCACCAACATGTTTCCCATGGAAATACAGATTATGTAGACTGCTGACCATAGGACTCGTTATTTTGTAAATTGTCTCTCACAGACTTTTCATAGTAATGCAGGGTGTCCTCGGGTAACACTGATAGCACAAGCTATCACTGTGCAAAAGCCTTGCGTTTTTCTGTCCTGTTCTATGGACACATAACATACACAGCAAAGCAAAACAGGTATGATCACATCACTGGGAAGCTGTGTAGTTAGACAAACATAATGGTGAAAAAAAAAACAGAGTGAAAAAATAGGTGAGAACACAGATGGAAACTCTGATGTTAAACAGTTAAGGGCCAAATTTCAACACCCTTCTCTCTTATGAGGACCTGTTTGCTCTTTTTCCTGCATGTTGCCATTCTAACAAAGTCCAGGCATAAAGGTAAAATTGCTAGCATGTTTTGCCAGTGCTGAGCTATTTTATACATGTGGAACATGCACTGACAGAAGGAAATGAAGCTAAATACTATGCTCCAATTCTACCTCTGGGGTAGGTAAACTAGGCCCATTGAGGAAAAGAATTGCCCAGGACCCATGGTCCACCTACTGCTGTCTTCAACAGTGCAAGGTACCAGGGGTTTCAGTGTAGGGAATAAAGACCTCTGCAGGAGGGAGCTAGACAGTAACCTAGCATCAGGAAAGAACTAGGTGCTCTCAGACAAGGGCAAGGGCAGGGTGCATCCCCTGTCAAACTCCTGTTTATTTTTTAATATGTGATATAGAGGAAATCAATGAAAGAATTAATCAACTAGCCAGGACTGAAAATACAGGTTCTGTCCCCTGCTTGACCATAAGGATTGTATATGACCTCAGATACATCATTGACATATGCAACACAGTAGATAGATGTGTCTAAATGTGCTAAAAAGGTAAACTGGGTAAGCAGTACTTCCACAAAGTACAGTGGAACTTTGATAATGGTAAATCAGGATGATCTTGCTATGCTTAGGTGGAGGGAGCTACTACAAAAGAGCATGAAGACTCTCTGAAACTGCTTACTCAAAGTAAGCATGCCGTGTGGTTAACCTTAGTTTGGTTTGGTTTGACTTCCCTTTGCAGAAAGAACAGGTTTCCAGCTGAGACCAGCTGCAGGACTTCTGTCTGCTCGTGACTTCCTTGCCAGCCTGGCATTTCGTGTCTTTCAGAGCACACAGTACATAAGGCATTTCTCTTCTCCTATGCATTCCCCAGAACCGTAAGTTTGACGCTCTGGTACAATCCCATCTTTCTGAATGTGTTTGGGATGATTCTTTTGGGAAAGGCTCTGGAGCTCTATCCAGTAGTCCACAGAATGAAACAATTTGAGAAACTGGTAGCTGGAGAGTTTAGAAGGGGAAGTCATGCATGAGAGGGTGTGGGTCTCTGTCTCTCTTGCAAAGTTGTCTGGGGAAGGAAAAGACTGGAGAATATCTGGTTTAATCTTTTCATCCAGCCTTCATTTACCATCTGCTGGGGTTTGATTCCCTGCTGTGAAACTCTCCCAGTAAGTGCTGGCCAGACAACAGCAATTACATTTCATGAGAAATTACAAGTTCGCACAGACACTTTTGTTGTATACTGGGACAAAACAGGGGCCTTTCAAAGATGTTGTGACGTAGGAGACTAGTGCCCGTGCCATCCCAAGTGAGACAATAGCCAGGGTAGCAGGGGGCAGCTGGTTCCCCACGGAAGGCAGAAGGGAATGTTCAGTTATGATCCCTGCAGAGTCAGGCCAGGTATGGAGGCAATTACTGCAGTTCAGCCCTCGCATTAGCTCCCACTGGGGGGGATCTACTGGCTAAAGTCCTTCATGAGAAGTTCATGTAGGGCAGAAAAAGAAACCTTTATTCAATATGAGAGTCGCTTGTTTTCCAGAGACTGCTGCCATGAGTTGTTGGGTCATGTTCCCATGCTAGCTGACAAAGAGTTTGCCCAGTTCTCTCAGGTAAGAACCTTGTTCTACTCAATTGTCAGTTTACTCAGCTGCCCCAGATAGCAGGCCAGATGTGCCTCAAAGGCACACAGCTCACCATGCTTGAAATGCTATTTTAAGACTTGATTGTGCCTGAGTTGCAACCTCCAGGCATGGTGGGTTAGCAGCGCCCTGGGAGACAGTTACTCCAAGGGAGTGGTAGCACTGCTCCCTGTGGACATGGTGTAAAAGGAAGGGCAGGCAGAGCTTGTGGGACTTCTCTGTGGGAGGGCTGTGTCAGCCTGCAGACAGATGCCAGTGGAGCCTCTGTGGCACTGTGTGTTTGAGTTGTACTGACTACGCTGTTCCCCAGGCTTCCTGTCCTACACCACATGAACCTAGCCAGCAGAAGCCATTGAGCCTCCAGGCTGATTCTGTCTCTGGATGTACATTTTTATCTCACATGATACTTTAATTGCGTCCATCACCATGTCATTCATTAGAGATGGTTTTCCTTTTACAACTCACCAGATTCTCACAGCATTGCTCACACTGGTGAGGAAGTTCCAAAAAGCAAACAGGGTTTCTTTGTACAATAAGGGACTATTTAGGATGGGCAATCAGTGTCAGACCCAAGTGAACTCAATGACCTCGTATAATTAAAGACTTCAGAACTCTGAATGTGCCTTAAAACCAGAGCAGACAGAAGAAGATAACTTGTATTCTAGGCTTATCAATCATTGGCCACTGTGGAAACTGTCAATAAGTGTACAGAAGTTACATGATGTAGGTCCCTGTCAGAATACTTTAAAAAGAAAGCCAGTTCACCTTATATAATATAGTTTCCAGTTGTATCGTCTTGGATACATGCCAGTTTCCATTTTGGTCATAAATATTGGTTACTATCCGATTCAGATGACTAGTACTTAAAATATCCCAGTGGTCTATAATTTATTCTGGAAGAATAAATATGAGAACTGCGGACACATTAGAAATAAGAGATTATAGCAAGTTCAAAACTTTCAGCTATCCTCTTTTTCTATCTATAACACGGACTATACAACATGGGATCACATTAAATGAATTTTCACATTGCCCTTTGTTTTTTCACAAAGTGTTTTCACAGTTTAAATTCACCCCATGAAAACCCTTTTTTGGTCCATTCAACATGAGACGATGAATGGTGAAAATGCCCTCATTTTGTTTTGTTGCTGCATGATATGGCTCCCAAGATAGCTGAGAAGAGACATCTACAGATTCTTATTGTGAGAATAACAACAGGGAGCACACATGAGATTAAACAGAATCCTCCCTGCACAGATCTGACCGACTCACAAGGGCTGTCAGAAAGACAGTGAGAGACAGAAAGATAATGGCAAAGATAAAACCCACCTTACTGTCCTTACTTCTCATATAGAGAAGTAAGCTTCCCTATAGATCTCTGACAGGGACAGTCCTGCATTAAGCCAAGAGATGGTTAACTTTACACAGAGAATGCTGAGGACTAAACGCTCATCTAATGTGGCTCCCAGTGGTTTGTAGCTGGGGGCCAGGGAGAGGTAGGCATCCTGGAAGCCATGGAAGGTCATTTTGGGTGATAAAAACAATGAATAGTTCATGCTATTCATGCTAGAAATGATGTGGTCCTCCCCCTTCCCCTCTTTCTCTCCCTTGGGCTGAATAATCACACTGGTGTAACGCTGCCTGCCTGCTTACTTGCTTTAGGATATTGGACTGGCTTCTCTTGGATCATCTGAAGCGGAGATTGAGAAACTGGCCACAGTAAGTACAGATGGCAGTTTAATATCAGAAGCAAAACCCAAACAATTCACTGCATATCCCTTACTGTGCAGGGAAGGCTCTTCTCTAGTGTCTCAGATTAGCCACAAAAATGGGTTCTCTCTCCTCCTCATCCACAGGTTGGGGAGGGCCTGGAGTTCTTCTTAGAGAAGAACCTGAGGAAATCTTTATACTTTTTGATTCTATTAGAATAAGCTGAATTTCTACGATTTCAGCCACAGGAGGGTCCCATTTCCAGATTCACCTAATAGGCTGCCTAGCCCATGTGATTCCTGCTTTTTTTTCTACAAAAGGTGCAGAGGACTATCAGAATTCAGTGTACCCGGTATTTATTAATCTCACAAAATAGGTGAGCTCTTAAAAACAATTTGACAGCATGAACTATCATTTGGTTCTGAGTCACTATGCTATACATATCTGTCAAAACAACTCATGCAGCCCTTTGCTGCCATCTTAACTTGTTCTGAAAGGGGACTTGAGGCCAGATGATTTCTTTTTTTTCTGATAGTGCTAGACATTTCCCAGTCTTGGTGATTTTTTCAGGGAAGGAGAGGAGCTTTACCCTCACCCAGCTGACTGAGGCTCATTCAGAAAATGGAGTTGATGGCAGGAGACTGTCAGTCCTGAAATTCCTCACCTAGCCCACAGCCCCAGTCATGGGGAAGTGGAACAAAGTGCTGTATGAAGGAGATTATGGCTCACCTAAAATCTATATGCAGGTGTCCATCCTTGGGTCAGAACTAGGTAAGGTTAGTGATAGTTTCAGAGTTGGGAGTGCAAAAGGTCCCAGTGCTGGATGTTTTGTACTATCATCCAGGTCCTATGAGGGGACTATGTGGGAAGAGGATGCATTTCCTCTGCAATTATTCCTCTCAGGGTCCGGGGAGACTAGAGTAAGATTAAGATCCATGCTTTTGTTAGAGGTAAAAGAATTATGGGTCCTGGAGAGAAATTTTGCATCTTTATCCAGATCTCGATGAGATTTAGCAAAGGCCAGTGGCTTACATAGCATTCCTCTGCACACATCCCTCTCACCCTGAGCTGAGTAGGACTAGATTAGAGATATGGTCAAGGATAGAAGAATAATGAGTCTCAGATCTGAAATTGGCACAGTATCATCTGGGGTTTGGGGAAGTAGAATAAGGGAACCTTTTTGAAAGGGCTACCTGCAGTTTAGGATCTGTGAGAATACAATTTTGTAAGTACTGTTCAAGTATTCTGAACAGTAAACATATTCTAGATTAACTTCTCAGTCTTCAACTATTTAAAAGTTAGACATCTAATCTAGTCTTATTGTTTAGGTTCCCTCCCTAGAAAGTGAAGATAGAGAAGAACCTGTAATGTATTCTTTATCCTGCCATGGATGTCTATCAAATTCTTTTTTCTCTTTGGAAGTCTCTTTCATTCTCTCTTCATTATAAAGAGAATATAGGTAACTAGCTTAGATGATAATGACAACATTTAAGCAACATTTTTAAAAATCTCATCTTTGTTTGTTGCTATGGTCTATAACATTTTTAAGAAAGAATTTGAAATGCTATTATTTCATTCAATCCCTGGACCTCTCTAAGCATGTGGATTCATGTACAAGACATGAAAAATTGCCCATGTTCATGTTGTTCACAAGGCGCCACTAGTACCACGATCTCTACTTTGCTAAGACAGTAAGAGCCAAAAGAACCTCACTAACTAAAAGTCTCACAGGATATCTAGGGAAATACTAAAAATAATTCTTCCCTTTCATGTCTCATTTTCCAGTCAAAAGGTTCTTCTGCAAAACTGCAAAATAATAAGAATCAGGATTATTAACACAATAAGAATTCATAATTATTAGCTGAACTGTAGAGAAAGCAGCTCAGGATTCTACAGAAAGATTCTGACTTGCTATTTCTTCATTAGTGGTAAATTTGCAGGCTAAAACCAAGCCATCAAAATTATAAGACATGTGAAAGAGGGTGGGAGAAGGAAAAAGAAAGTAAGAGGAAGAATAGAGAGAATAAGATAGAGTTTCACATTATTTTACAGACTTCCTCCAGTTCTTTGAGAAGGGTACTGAGAATGCAATACCTATGGTTCAATTGAAGTCAAGGTCCAGCCCTGTGTATGAGGCTGCAGAGTCCCTAAAAGGAACCTCAAAGAGTTGTGACACAGAGCTGTATTCTTGAAATGCCTCGTTTTCCATGTTTTTCTTTTGCACACCTATCCAGCAGCCCAGCGGTCAGGCTGTGTTCAGAATTGGTCCTCCACTGTCCGTTTACTTAAATGCCACAAGGGGAGGGCTAACAGGTTGGCAGAGCCAAGAGTTGCTTTTATCCTACTGTTTTCCAGCAGGTAAAGGAAGTATGGTCCTAAGCATGCTCTATTGCAAGAAAAGCCTAGCGAGATGTATCATTATTTTCTGCTGGAGCATGATAAAGATGCCATTGGCATAATCTTAAAGGATACATTGCCACTAAAGGATAAGTAATTCTTCAATTCTTCTGAATGCTATCACACAGACAAATGAGGAGGCAATCTGTCCTTCAAGTCTTGAACCCTCTATGGGGGTCTACCTCTCCTTCTGGGGTCTATGGATTACAATCTGTCGGGTTCCCTGACTGTAATGAAGCTAATAGTTTGCAGGGTAATTTTTAACGTCTTCCAAAGAAAAAAGGGGATAGTACTTTATTTACCCATGTGACTATCATTAGCAATTTTTTTTCTTTACTTGGGAGTGAGAATGAGAAGGATGGCACGTTTTGAAAAAATAATTGTCATAATTTGTCTGTGTTATATATGTTGAGAGAAAAAAATAATTTTCTTAAAATATACAACTATAAAATTTGAAGATACAACAACATTAAGGAATAAGGATTAAAGAAAATGAAAGGGAAAATTAGAAGCTTAAAAAATAACTGAGACTCTTTTTCACAAATTTTTCTTCTTACCAGCTTTACTGGTTCACTGTGGAGTTTGGACTCTGCAAGCAAAATGGTTCCCTCAAAGCTTACGGGGCAGGATTGCTTTCATCTTATGGGGAGCTTATGGTATGTGTCAAATGCATGGTATCAAAAGATTTCTATAATGCAACTTTCTGAACTCTTGGGTAATAACAGCAAAATATTATTTTCTCACATAAAACAACATAATTTAAAAAAATACTGATTTTTCTTTTGGAAAGAAATTAATTCAGAAGTTACTGAGTAGGGGGAAACTACTGTAGGATTGTACCTGTCTTCCACCTAAAGAGACAAAATGCAACAAAAGCAACAAACCTGTAAAGTATTAGATTGGCTTCTTACTGTTCCTGTCCACTAGTAACACAGTCAACTTTAATATGAAACTCATGTGCCTGTCTGAATTACTCACTAGAGGGCAATATTATGCCTATGATGAACTCTGCTACTTTGTCATGCTTTAGAAAGTCTCTGACTGAGTGGACGAAATAAAGTATGGAGAAACTGTAAATAGCATGAACCCTGATTAAAAACAAAACAAAACAAAACAAAACAAAAACCCAACACTTTAGAATTTTATTTCCTAAATATGTTTCAAAACTAACCCAATCTCAAGTTTTATGTAGATGAAAATCTGTGTACATAGGATTAATAATGCCCTGACTGGACAGATTAACTGTAGGGAGATCGTTTACATTTATAGAAAGCTTATGAATTTCCCCTCCTTTGGACAACAGTTGGTAGGGGAGCTATTAATTTCTTTTCAGTTTTGCAGAGCACTGAAGCAGATGATCAGTTTCTAGGTGCAAAAGAGCTAAATTAGTATCAGCATGTCTCAATTGCTTCAGGTTGTGCAGATACTGGATGAGTTTTTGGAATTAATAAGAGCCAAAGGAAAATTAAAAAGCACTCATTTCAAGTATTTTTATAAACCAGAAACCAAAGTTTTCACGGGAGATACATTTTAAGCTTAACATACAGACACAACAGCCTAAGAGCGAGCTACATGATACATTCACATGGAACCTTATCTGCATTAGCACAGTTTGGACTCCCATAACTGGAGATAGTTGGATTGTTATGACAAAAAACCTATTACAAGCTCTGCTAATGCTATATAGGTCAGCCCCCTTCATAGTCAGGTGACAGACAGAAGAAACAACATGCAACCAAAGACATTTTTAATTTGAGTCCCAACAGAGGGGTAGTTGAGATGACATAGAGAAAGAGGAACTCTCCCAGTTATCCACCTTCATTTTGCCACCTGCCACGTTGAGCATTGGCTTTCTCACAACACTTGCAATTTGAAGAGTTTCATGAGCAAGAGCTGTAGTATATGATTTGCAGAGCTTTCTCTCTTGATAGACTGAGAGATCTGCATGCTCATTAGCCCTCTAGACAAACAGACGTGCCTTCCTTTCTGCACAGCAAACTTATCTTGCGCCTGACTGCTCATGAATGTGAGCAGAAGTGTGCTAGCACTGTTGTGGCACTCATCTGTTAAACAGATGAGTTAAACAGAACAGTTAAACTTATTGTTTTGAAATAGCAGGCCAATGAGCTCCCCTGCAAATCAGGTTCCAGTGCATTGCATTTGTTTTACGTGTCTATCTGTTCTAGGATAAGGCTGAAGCTACTGTTTTTCTGAGAATCCTTCAGTACTTGCTATATTCACAGACAACATAGAGGAAACCTAGGTTTGCTTTGATTTACCTGACAAAACCAAAAGGATCCAATATCAAAGTACAGTTAAAGGCCTGAATACTTTATAGTTTTAAGCCAACTGCATTTACATGTTAAACAGGGTAATAAAGGGCAGACGTAATAATTTCTCTGATACTTGTGTAGCTTTGACAGTAATACGCACCCCAGAATCTACCTGCATGATTACCTCTTTTTCTGCCTAATTTTGACACTGATAAAAGTAAAAGTTGCATTAGAAATGCTAAATTTTGGTGTCTGGAATTGAGTGTGCCAGACTTATACACTCCCTCCTCTCTTCCTACTTCTTTCTCACCAGAAACCAACAAAGTCTTCTACTTTTGATTAAAGTAGTAGTCATGCTTGTTCATGAAACCGTGCTATATAACAGAAAAATATCACTTCACCTCAAATTCCCCACATCTACTGTCCCTACTGACAATGGAAGCAGTAACAGTCCTTGAGTTGATAAATGGCAGATTCTTGCCAATAATTTTATCATCAGTACTTGTTGGGTAATGCTTCTGGATAAACTTTTGATACAGCTGGGTCTACCGAGGTCTTCAACCATCATATTACTGAAATTATATGCAGATGTGATAGCATTTCTATTCACTAGGTAACAAAGGGGGATTTCCCCCCTTCCAAAAATGTGTTCATCTTGCATGTTACACCTCAGACAGTATGAAGATGAGCAAGCAATTCACTATCAATGCTGCCTTGTACAATCCCTGTGTGAGCTCTGCAAGTTCATCACTGTAGCTTTTGGGACAGCAGCTTAATGGGTTATGTGCACTTCACCTGAAACATCTGAAACTTCTACACAGATTAATTATACTCGTGTCCTTAAGTGCTGAAGTTTCCTTTTACAGATAACTGATTCATCTCATGGATTTTTATTTGGAACAAAACCAAAATAAAGAAATGTTTCCATTTAGTCATTCTCGTCTGCATAAGAATTTGATTCTAACTTCAGTATAGACAGTGGCAGTGTGAATGAAGTACTGAGGTCCTATGCCTAAGCACCTGCTAGCAACTTGAAAATATATACCATTCCTTTTACAGCTGAAGAGAGAAAATGTGTGTAGTGTAGTATCTATTTCATAGAAGGGATTTATTTTAGAAATACAGCAGTGGCAAGGCAGTTTTGTTAGAGAAGATGAAGATTGGAAGACAGTGAGGCTCATGACAGCCTTCAGTTTCTTGCAGAGCTCATTTTGCAATCTTAGACCAGCTCTTGAGAGAGCTCTAGATAAGTTTTGCTTATGCTTGAGAGAAAGCCATTGTCCGTCCTGATAATTATCTGTCAGTCTTCTCAGTACCGGCCCAGACATGAGCTTGAAGATGGAGGTTCTAAACTCAATTCCGTATCATTTAGCTGATCAGTATATTGGGCACAGGCAGACTCACTGTAGCTCATGTGACTGACACACGTGGCATCAAAGGAGTTATTTCCTTACCACTGAAGGTTTTTGAACCAGGAATTTGGTCTCTGAGGAGGCAACAAAGGCATGAGTTTCTAAGGCTAGGTGTTTGGTTGCAGAAGATGACACATAACCAGCTGGAGAGGATGAGCAGCAATACATCCAGCTAATGTTATGTGAGAACTTAGCATCAGTAAGGATCCTAGGAACAACCCTGAACTAGACTGATGGTCTGTGGGTGTATGTCTGTAACCCAGGGAACCACATCCTGACTACGAAATCCTAGAATCATAGAATGGTTAGAGCTGGAAAGGATCTTAAAGATCATTGAGTTCCAACCCCCTGCCATGAGCAGGGACACCTCCCACTAGAGCAGGTTGCTCAAAGCCCCATCCAGCCTGGCCTTGAACACTTCCAGGGATGGAGCATCCACAGCTTCTCTGGGCAAGCTGTTACAGTGCCTCACCACCCTCGCTGTAAAGAATTTTATCCTAATACCTAATCTAAATCTTAAAAATGTTTTCCTCTTCTCCACAATACCCACTCTGACCAGTTTGAACTCAGCTATAGTTATTTTCTGTGGACGAGCTGATTCTGCCCAAACTCAGGGCATAACCTGGGAGAAAGGCAGAGGGTGGAAGGTAGAGCTGGATGCCCTCTGCATGAGACTTGCACTTGAATCCATGTTATCTAACAAATCATTTAATGACAGCAGCTAGGTAACGGAAGGCAAAGACTAACTATACCCAAGTCTAAACTAAATAGTCGTAATGGGTCTGACTGCTGGCCAACCTTGCCTCCTCTGAACTGTAAGTATTCCTCCCCAACAGCCCTCAGTATTGCACTGTTTATTTCACTACATTCTGTCAGCTGTTCTACATTATCCAAAATGCTTCTCCTGTTAACACTCAGCTGGACTCTGTCCTACATACTGTAAAATCTTATGGCTCATACCACACTTCTGGCAGCACTCAGTGCTACACATGCCTTTCTTGCAGCACAATAAGTACTTAACTTGTAGAGGCCTTTAAGGCCATCCGGTTTCAAGCTGAACTTCCACTGAAATCAATGGGATTTCAGTTCTGCTTCAACACTGACAGCATAGCAGGACCCCTGTCAGATTTTGAGTTTCTAAAATCTTTCCCCATTGGTCCCCAGAGTTTTTGAGATTATAAGAGCAGCCTTATGTTTGTGTACACCATCCATCTTAGATTGTGTGAGTGCTCTCCAAGGTTTACTCTTCATTTAGACACTGTGGATGAAGAACAAGGAAAACACCATCTTTAGCATTATATAGTCCTGTTCTTTTCTTTTCTTTTTTTTTTAAGGCTCTTTATTAATTTCTGCACTAGTTCTGCAGCAAGTTGGCCTACTGGTTAAGGCAGGCCTCCTGCAATGGAGAGTTCAGGCTCAGTTCAGTGAAATATCTAAAAATGTGCTTAAGGGGACTTGTCTGAATTTTAGCAGATTGAGCTGAAAGTCTTGTGCAGTGTCACCCACCCTTACCAGTTCTTTATAAGTACTAGGAGAGTTGGCATTTGGATCATGTGCCAATAGTGAAGGGAGCCTTCTGAAGACTGGTGATGAAGAGAGAGAGCCAAACATGCAGACTTCAAACATGTGGTGGTTGCTGAAAGACTGTCCCTAGGTTGATGGGGACCACTGTCTAGGCTCAAGGCAGAAAGAAAGATCTTGATTTTGACTGGGATGAGTTGCCTTTTTCTTTTTTGTTTGTACCCAGGACACTTCACCAAAGTGGCCATGGCACTCACTATCCTGGATGATTGGAGGCCAAACCAGCTTTTAGGCACATCTGTTGTGCAGTTTGAATTGGAACTGGGGCCGAACTAGCTTAAAACTAAACTGCTTGAGTCTCAGGGGCAGACACTATAGAAACTCCTGTTGAATCTGAGCTGCCCTCTCTTCCCAGGACCCTGCACCTGTACTAAACAACCAACACCAATACCTACGCAATCACACAGCCACCAGCTCTGCTGCTGTCTGGTTTCAAGGTAGCTTCGGTACGTCTAAGCAAGTGATAGATGTGCCTATAGACTGCAGTGTGGACATAAATGGCTGCCTTAATCCTGCTGTCTGCCTGAGGGGAAAATGTAGAACAACCTGAGAAGAATGTAGAGAAGATCCTGTGTGGGCCCAAAACATAAACATGGGCACGCAGAGTATAGTTAGGCTGCTTTACTGGCATGGGAGCTGTGCAGAAAATACCAGGAGCAGCAGGAAATATGAGATTTGTGACATGGGCTGCGGACTTGTAAATAGTGCTATACAGCACTGTGAGTCTTCTATGACACTGCTTGAAAAAAGCACGATGATATTATTTTTTCTTTTATATATTCAGATTTTGGGGGGTGGTATAGACTTTCTGCTCCCTGTCTGAGAATGTGGTTGTGGTAACCAATTGTACATCACTGTAATAACAGAAATATGTATTTTTATGGGTTTTTTTCTTTCTTTTCTTTTTAAAATTTTTATTTGGCGTATTAATTGCAGATTATAAAAAGCAGCTTTTTAACTGTGAAAGACAAAGAATTAATATTACCTCTAACAACTCCACAGAGCATTTCACAAGCCCAGTAGGCAGTAATTCTTGCTATGTTCACTCACCTGTTCTAACCTGTGTTGTTCTCGTTACAAAGTACGCTTTATCCAACAAGCCAGAGTACAAGCCTTTTGATCCAGAAGTGACTGCAGTTCACCCCTATCAGGATCAAGCCTTCCAGCCTGTCTATTTCGTAGCAGAAAATTTGGAAGATGCCAAGGCCAAGCTTCAGTAAGTAAAGTGTGGGTAATTTCATTGAGGGGGGGAACACCATCTTGAATCCTAATCTCAAATGCGTCTTCTACTACTGCAATAACCATGCCAAGCCATCTCACTACACACGTCATCTGCACAGTGGCTTTTTTTACAACAAAGTTAAACAAGAGATTGTTTATCTGATAAAAGCTTCATAGAAAAACATAGCTATATACTGTTATGTCTTGTCCCATACTTCATCTTGCCTCATTTTGGCACCTTCTGAGATAAATTCTTTAGCTGAATAGTGAAATGTGGAGCGCAATCCCACAACTAGGGTGCATCTGTGCTAGTCCATACAAATAGGTGGTTATGAAGAACTGATTTACCCAAGGTCACTCGGAAATTTTATAGCAGACTCAGGAATTAACATGGATCAGCAGGGGGCTTAAAAACAAGATTGCCTTTCTCCTCTGATTATATCTGCACAAGAATGCAGAATCAGCATTCACAGGCAATCTAATTTCTACAAAGTAGCTGACTGCAACCTAAATAACATTATTTCAAATTAGCTTGAGGTGCATTTAGCATGCATTTATTTTACTGTGCTACATTATGCAGTAAGGATTTTTTTAAATGATTTTATTTTAAAGTAAGTGGGGCTTAAATCTGGCCTTCATTTCCAACAGTTAGAAAAACATGACCAATTCTGGCTGGAGACAGGGGGCTGGTTGTGAAGCTACTGGGGAGCATGTAGGAGCTGAAATGAGGAATTTATTAGAGGAAAAGGACCTGGGTCAGACTTACTCCCAGAAGACCTCTTCCCCAGAAGCATTGTCTGGGGCTGGGGCTATAGCAATGGCAAAGTAGGCCCCTCGTCTTAAAGGTTCACGTTAAATTATTAGTGTCTGTAAAAATGTGGCTGAGAACTCACTGGCAGAAGAAAGAGGACTTTCAAAAGCATTCAACTCAGGCAAACCTGAAAAGAACTTACAAGGACAAGGAATACACCACTCAGACTTGAAGTTTTTTCATACGTTTTTTTCAAGATAGTTGCTCAGCCAAAGCTGCTCAAAATAACCTAAGGCACAAGAATCTGTTAGAATGGAAAACATAAGGCAACATCCGTATGGGGGGTGGGGGGGTGGGGGGTGTCCTACCAGCATGTACTTAATGGAAACATTGTCGAAAATGGCAAGCAATCATGTTTTTTCTTTCAACAAAGATGGCAAAATAGCTCAGGAAGCCTAGTATCAACAGGTTTTTAGAATTTTACTCAGAAAGAGCTACTCCAGGTTATTTCTTGGAAGTGAAGGCAGCAGACATGCTGTGTTGCTGCATTCCTCAGCTTGTGGTTGTAATAACTCTGAATCACTTTAACGTAGAGCTGTAAGAGCACAGGCAGGTCTGTGCCAGCCACGCTGAAAAGCAGGCGCTGCAGACCTTTTGGGCTGTAAGTAGTTCCACTGTGGGGAGGATATACAGCACCAAACAACATTAAGGAATAACAGTGACTGAGGTGTCACAGCAGCCTCTGCTCCCCAATAAGTCTGTGCCTACATATTGAGAAATTAGGTCCTGCAGGTTTTACACTTAGGAAAACAGCTTGAACTAGTAGCTCTCTCTTCTTCCCCCACAGAAACTACATGATGAAGATCAAGAAGCCTTTTTCTCTGCACTACGACCCATTCACCTGCAGCATAGATGTTATGAACACAACTCAGAAAGTCAAGAGGGCACTCTGTCAAATGAAAGAGGAACTGAAAAATCTCTGCTTGGCCCTTGAGAACCTCTCTTAAAACTACAGCAGTACCTCTCACCTGGCACTGAGATACTTGCAGAGGGTTCCAGCACTTGAAGATTTAGTGATGAAGTTGTAGTTGTATGCGAAAATCTTTAACCCACAAACCAGCTCTGTCAAGCTAATCTTTTCACCGTAATTTTTGCTGCTGAATTATTCACATTAATGAGTTTCTGTTGTGTATGTTTCAATGACAAACAAGGTCAAATTACACCAACTTTTGGTAGGTGAAAACAGCTACAGCTGTTTTGAGTGTATTTATCTGTTACTATTGACCCTTACTTTTTTTTTTTATTCACCTGCCATCTTTCCAAATATTGAAAAAAATATGTTGCAAAATAGCACAGTAACTCTTCAGCCATACAGTCTTTTCCTTTCTTCTTAAATGACTTGATAACAATCTTTTAGTTTGGCTAGTTGCTTACAGTTAGCAGTCATTGCAGCTAGCTCATTTCTGCTACCAATTACGATGAGCTATTGTGCTCACAGGCTATGAATGGTTTCCTTACAATGTGCAAATGCAAGAGTTTGTAAGAGGAACCCTTTACTTTTGCTGACTATTTATTTTTTAGACTTTCAGTAGCCTTCAAATAATAATTTTCTGTCATATTTGAGATAACAAAGTATTTGTCCCTTGGCTGAAAAAAAGCAGAAAATAATAGGCCCATGGTACTCTGGCACTGTCACATAAAAGGGTTCTTAGTTTGAAAGGGAAATTTGGATTCTGAAAGGAAATTTGTGTGTAAGGAAGTTTTTTTCGAAGAAGCATATAAGACATAGAGCCCAATTGTGTTTTCATGGAATTCATATACTCCTGGAGACTTTTAAAAATCTTTGTTTCTTATTGATGGTGATTGTATTAATAACCAAAAGGCCAAATTTACTGAGCGTCTAGAGTAAAACCTCAGACCAAACACTAGCAGCCATATAGCCTTGCTATGGAAACAGTACCAGATATGTGCTCCGATATGTGCTCATCTTGCCTCCTTCCCAGTCCCTCTCTGAGATGTGTCTGAAATTTATCTACACTCTGCAGGTCACGTTTCCCAGAATCAATCCCATAATTGCCTTTTCCAGACTCTCATGTTCTTCGTGTTCCCTTCCCTCCTCCACTATCCATGAGCAGAGACTGTTTCAGCAAAAGAAGAGGCTCATGACAAGAATGATTCCCTGTCCTCTTGGCAGCAATGCAAAGAGGTGGGCTTGATGCAGGTTACAGGTATGGCATAAGCAGGGGCGATGTGGAGTTCATGGCTCAAGCTGGGTGACAGCGATCCACAAATTACAATGTAGATTTATCCTGCACATCTTAGAATCCCGACTTATTTTTTCATCAGTGTATTTAGCACGTGGCAGACAGCAAGCTTGTCGACTGCTATTCACTAGCTGCCAGCGTACATGGTCTGAACTCTGAGTTAAATGTGAGGTGGTTTGGCTCTTGATGGAAAAGGAGTCATCATCTCTGCCTTAACTGGTCACTGTGGGATAGGAGCATGTACACAGAAAGTCACAACAGAGCAATTCACATGCTGTCACTTCATACAGAGCTTATCTCACTGTAATTTGTTCATCTGCCAGGCTCTAAAGAAACTGTCTTATTGAAAGTTAATGGGATTTTGTCTCTTAAATCTTTATATGTCTATAAGCACTTCAGAAAATTTTCCCATGGGCAGTAGTAGAGTGTTCTAAGGGAGATAGTAGTAGAGATTTGGGGATCTGCTGCAACTGCTCCATTTTATTAAAATGTGGTGATGCCTGAAAAATTCAGAAATATCTTGGCAAAAACGGCTATGAGACCCCTTCCTCTCAACAGCAGGAATATACCAAGGTCTTTCTTTTGTTTTTAAGTCCATAATTCTTGTTTTCTACTCTGGGAGAATACACATATCACAAACCCGGTTTATGATTCAGACAGCGACAGAGCTGAAGCGAGTTCCTTTGCTTCCAGTATATTTCTGCTGCAATGGAGGATGATCTCTCAGCATACTTTTGGATTTAATTCTACTAATCCTGCTCACACACACACACACACACAAAGATACCATTTCTCTTCAAGCAATTTGTTTTGTTACATAATGTAATAATTTATCTGTCTGCTTCCTGCCAATTGGTGCATAGGCAAAAATGCTCGATAGCTCACAACAGATTGTTTTCAGAAGTATTATTTTCATCAATCAGTTGTCTTACAGTGAAAATTGAACCATGTGCTCCACTTCTGTGTGTTTTCTTTTTCTTTCTTTTTAAGTGGAAGATAATGCCAGAGCGGAAGAGCTATCAAAATATTTTCTATAGATGGACTCTGTAAGCCATAGGGTCTTTTTCATGTATTCCCTCTGAAACAGTTGAATGTGGAGTTTAGACTTGAGTTTGGCTATTTCTCAGAACCGACCTATATTTGGAAGAAATGAGAGACCTGATGGATTTGTTTTGCCCAAGGCCTCACACTTTCCTTGGAGGGACTCCAGGCCCGCCCACACACCCTTGTCTTTTCCAGTTCCTGTAGCAAGGAGAGAAAAAGAAACCATTTGGAGCCAGATTCTCCTACCCTTACACACGCTGAGTATACCTGATCTCTTGAGCAATCCCAGCGACAGAACTGAGCCTATTTAAGGTGCTATATGCTGTACCCAGAAAAAAAGAGCAAGATTATAAAAACCTCTGTTGGCATACTTGCTTTGTTATTGTCTTAATGACAGTCAGCCGGCAACCACAGCTACGGTAGGCTCCAGTGAAGCTTAGTAAAGCTTCAAAAGTAGTGAATTTAGATACTCAAACTTTTACAAAAGCATACATATTCTTCCAAAGGAGGCAAATCTTTTTCCTTACTCAGGCAAAACCTACCCTAGGATAGTCTGTTTGACACTCCCCTCTAAGAAGGTCCAAATTCTTCTCTTCTGATTCAGTGTAGTGACAAAGCAAAAGCCTTCAGGGTTACATCCTTATGAGGTACACTGGTCATGCTGCTCTTCCAAAAGTGGTTCTTTCATTTCCTCACAGAAGCCAAGAAGTACCTCATACGCCTGTCAGTCTAAGGCAGGGGTGATGGGGAAGGCAGTGGTGGGGCCTCACAATGAAAATCATGGCACAGAGGAAAAGGCACCAACCAGTAAAAATATGTCTTTTTGTCAGTTTGCATTTCAGCAGTTTCACATTAATCTTGCACAAGAAGGCTCCAAAGCCAAGTAAAACACATCTTGTGACTTGAAACTGAACTGATGAACTCCCCATGGGTCCTGTGCTTATCCCGATAAACTTATTTTTCCTAGATGGAGTGCATTTAGAACAAAATAGTGTATGTTATTAAATCTGTATTATGTTGTTCTGTTATACATGGGAGAGTTAGTAAATTCAGTTCATGGGTTTAGGTTTGTTTTGGTTTTTGGCTAACCAAGTCTGTCCTCTACCAATTTTGGTCCACCCTCAAGTCTCCAGCTGCTTCAGTGCTTCCCTGCAGATTTACTAGGGATGCCAAGGGTACCACTGTGTAAGGAGAATACACAGTTATGCAATTTGGGGAATTTGGCAGGACAGGAAGAGGAAATGTAGGCAGGCCTCCCACCCACTCCCATGAGAAATAGTATTGTATTACAAGGCAGAGCTGTCATCCTCAGAAAGACCTTCTCAATCACTTCCCTCTGGTAACCTTAACATTTTGACTTTCATACCACCTGAACGTAAACCTTACTTAACCAATTAAAGAAATAATGGGGGGGGGGGGGGGGGGGGGGGGGGACGGAGGAAAGGCAGGAAAAAATAAAGAAAAAAGACCTTCCAAGAAAGAAAACTTCATTACACTCAGTTTCCCTTGACTCTACTGATCCATGAAGGAAGATGAAAACAACAAAAAAGAAAACTTCCATGGAAATGATAGAGTATTCCTGAAGAAACCTAAAGCATGAAATTGCTCCATGTACAACTACACACATGAAGATCACCTTACAGCTGTAACCGAAATGCTGTAACTTACCCAGTATATAATGACCATCAGTTAACCACACACAGAAGTTACATGACTGCTTTACCAGGAAAAACCCTCCAGTAGTTATCCTTATGCACCTACTGCAAAAACAGAAGGTTCTCTGGAGCCTGCTTCTGTAGATATCCTACAGCATGGAGAAATTCCAGCTGGCAAAGAAACAGAGGGGTATATACATACATCCCCAGTAATCTCACCCACCACTAATCATGAGTTTATACGTGGGCTTTGAGATTTAGCTAGAGGACATTACTTTTCAGCTTTCTCCAGCTGGCACATGGTTAGACGTTGGCAGAAAGGGTTACTGGCTGTATCATATTAAATATACATTAAATTTGGGTAATGTTAGTGGCTGAGACCCAAAGTCAAAGCAAATCTTTAGCAGTCTCTCCCACCACACTAATTCTTCAGGGGAAAGAAATTCAGACTAGAACAGGAGTCTGTCTGAGAGCTGGCAGAGCATAGGGACGAGGAATGGAAAGGACTGGTAGACAGGCATAAACCATGTTTGGTTTCAATATGCTGCTCTATTATATTTGAGAAACATTTTTGTTTGAAAGAGGAGCTTTATAGCATGAAGGAAGAAAGTTCAAACCTGTAAGAGTGTAGAGGATTCAAGGTCAGTTAAGTCTGTGCCTGAGGAGTGTTTTCAGCATGGAGTTAGAAAGTAGAAAAGGGGTCTTTGGGAAAGAGTTTTTACATGGTGTGTGGGAAAACTGAAGCTGACCAAGCCTTGCTGCCCTGCAAGACACAAAAATCCTAAATTTTGAGTGGCAGCTAGAGGAGAAACTGAAGAGCTGGCCAAACACTGCTTCCCCAGCAAAAGACTGTAAAATTGTTACTGCTATAGATGTATGCCAGGTGCTTTCACCCTGCTTAACATTTTTTGCCATGAGTTTTCTTTTGTCCCTTTATTTTAAATGTTATTTAATGATCCTTTTTATTTGTGTTTGCAAATGGGGAAAATGAGATATCTGAACATGAGAAAGTTTAATATTATTTTCCCAGGGTTTTGGGTGAAACTTGTGCAACAAGCTGACCCTCTTAAACTTAAACCTGGCCCTTGCCAAAGGCTGTTAAGACTTGGGAAATGGTTACATTTAGGTAAAAGAAATGACAACTAGCAAAACAAAGCTCTGCTCCCATCTACAACCAGTACTGTTAGTCTTCAAGGTATGTGTTTCACAAAATTATTCATGACAGATTTAACCATAAATTACTAAATATAAAACACAGCCCATACTACCTGCCAGGTACAGTGACTAGAAAAATCCTCCAGTTTGGAAGTCCTATATCTGAATTGGCTGCTTTGTAACAATTTTGATACCATTTACAATTACATGGCTTATTTTAGCTGTCACTGAAGTTGTGGAGTTTGAGCATGGTGTGCCATAAAGCAGAATATGGTGTTGACTTTTGTGAAGTCAGCTTGACTGATCCCACTTACAGACTCAAAATCAACAGCAAAATTTCTTTTGAACATGCTAATAGCTAAAATGTGGAAGTAAAAATAAATGATCCCTTTACAGTCATATCGCTGTGCAGCATTTAGTACTTTCCTCTTACATTTACTGACAGAGAAAAAACCCTTAACTATCAGTACTATAGAAATATCCCTTGAAGTGGTATACTGGCACACTTTAAATACTCTGACATAAACAGACAATTAAAATGAACTTCTAGAAGGAAAATATCTATTAATTTGTTAATTAACAAATCCTGTCTTTTGAAGAACATCTCACAAGATGACACAGATGATCATCATTATGCTCTGTACAAGAGTGTTAGAAAAATTCTCAATAGAACCCATAAAAAAAGGCCTGTTTTTAAGTATTTCCTGAATGAATCCCAAAACTGATGGGTTAGAAATGGAATGTGTGTTGGATGATGATATGAATTTTGTACAGTGTTTAAGTCTTGTACTTCAGACATTTCAATTTATTTCTGACTCTTGCATTAGTTCATATTTCTTGGTTTAAATCTGAGTAAACAATATGATTTCACTCAATTCTTGTGTCTCTTGTGTCCTACAAAGGCAGGCTTTGTAACCAAATCTGAATTTTAGCTCGCTTTATAAAAAATTTGTTAGCTGCAGGGAGCTTGAGGAGGAAGGAGTTTCATAAATGAAACTTGGTAGTCACTGTTGCTTGCTGTAACTTTCTTCCAATTACCAATAATTATCCTTGGGCAGGAAACAAGTCAAAGGTTACCGGAATGGGCTTTCTATTACACATGTATCATCCAACAATGCTACCAAGTGCATACACAGTTTGATATTAATTCCACTCCATCACTAATCAGAAAATGGATTATAATATCACCTGCTTGGGTTGTGGACAATCTGTTCAACCACATTTTCTCAGTACTTTGTGATACATCATTTGTTTCTGCATTGCCATCTTACTGGGTTAAATGGAGATAAAAATAGATATAAAAAAAAATGTGGGTGGAGAAAATTGACTCTCCTATTGCTTTGACAATTTGGCCAGGAACCAGACCGAAAAAATGAAGCAAAGAAAAAATGATGTCATTATGCAGAAAACTACAGAACACCTCACTCTTTAGTACTTAAATGGCAAAGATGGGTAGTACAAAGGTTTTCTTGATTAATTTCTGCAAATTGTTCTTCACATCCCAACAGTTTACTAAAGCATTTAGACATTGACTAACAGCTGAAGAAAATAAAAGTTACTACAGAGGACAGTTGGGCCCAGGATGATTCTCACTGATTCTCATAGTTCTGTATCCTAAGCTGATATAAACCAGAATGACTCCACTAGTTTCAGAAGAGCTGTCTTAGGCTACAGTACATAGCCCACTCTGTTGCCTGAGAATTCAGGAAAAGAATTTCAGGGTTCTTGTGCTTTCTAATATATCAGTTTTAAGATTATGGTATCCTGTTTATATTTGTTTGCAAGACCAAGTAAGATAAATTATATCATTTAGGAAACTAGGAGCAAGGAGAAATAATATTTTACTTAAGGAACCCTTACTTCCTTAGAAGTGAGGAAAAATGTACTCCTGTAGCTGAGAATACCACCAAAAACCCAGCAAGAACTGTTTTGTTCAGAATTCCTCCTACAGCAGTATCACAGAGTCTTCTGCTAGAAAATTCTTTCCAGAGAAACAGATTCAGCATTTGTCACATTACCAGACTTCTACCGTCAGTAAAGAAGTTGTTATTTTTGGCATGACATGAAAATCTTTAAGTAACAAGATTTCAGTAGATGAAATTAACACATCTTTAAGATTAAGGTCCTTGGTACACCAGCCATTTCTCCATGGCACACTGCTATTTCACAGTATCGGTCAGTGGAAGAGAGGAGGAAAAGGACAGCGTGTGACCATAAATGGAAGAGAGTCCTAGATTCATGGTAGTCCTGCATAGCAATTTTGCTGTGTTTGAGACAGAGTGAGGGGTGAAGGGTCCTGGATACAAAGACCACTTTTCCATAGAGCTGGAGTGGAAAAGCACCTGCAGTACATGCCCTGCCCCTTGTGCCCTAAACTTATACTGTGCTTCTGCTGCACCAAGAAAAAATATATGTAATTTGATCTTTCCTATCTCCTCTTAAGACAGAAGCTGGGACTAGGAGGGAGCTGTGATTTTTCAGGCAACAGGAGAAGCAGGGCAGGGAAAAGTGATGGAGAGAAAACAAGGACTTACTCATGTCCTACAATACCTGTGGGATGTATGTTAACCTGAAAGCAGAATTGAAGGATAGAAATGTTTATCCTCTCTGCCAAAAAGGGAACAAGAAGTTGTACACAGGAGCATTACTTCTATCAGCACTGTGTCTAGAATAAATGTTACTGAACAGAATGACAGGGGTTGGAAAGATCTTCTGGAGATTGCCTAGTCCAACACCTTATTCAGAGCAGGGTCAACAAGAGCAGGTTGCTCAATATTGTGTCCAATCATGTTTCCAATGGAGAGAGACTCCACAATCTCTCTGGGCAGCCTGTTCCAGAGTTTGACCACTTTCACAGTAAAAAAGCTTTTTACATTTAAATGGAATTTCCTGTATTTCAATTTGTGCCCACTGCCTCTTTCCTTTTCACAGGATATTGCTGGAAAGGTCTGTCTCTGCCTTCTTCGCTATCTCCATCAGGTACTTATACACTTTGATAAGATCCCACTCAGCGTTCTTTCCCAGGCTGAACAGTCCCAGCTTTTTCAGTGTCTCCCTTTGTATCAGATGTTTTGGTTCTTAAATTGTCATCATGCTCCTTCATTAGACTTGCTTCTGTATGTCCATGTCCTTGTACTGGAGAGCCCAGCCACTGGCTGCAACGCTGCAGATGTCATTTTCACCAGTGATGAGCAGAAAAGAAGGAGTACTTTCCTTCATCTGCCTGCAACAGTATTCCTAATGCAGCCCAGGATACTGTTGGCCATCTTTGCTTCAAGGACAGATTCCTAGCTTATAGTCAACTTGTCCACCAGGACCCCCAGGCGAGTGGACTTCTCTGCCAAGCTGCTTTTCAGCTGGCAGGTCCCCAGCCTGCACTTGTGCATGGGGCTGATTCTCCTCAGGGGCAGGATTTTACACTTCACTGAGTTTCCAGAAATTCCTGTTGTCTCATTTCTCCAGTCAAGAAGGCAGTGAGTTCCTCAGCCTTGTCCATATCCCCATTCAGCAGCACACTTACATTTCTCTCAATTTTTTGTTGCAGATATACTTCTAGAAGCCCTGTGTGTTGCCCTTTACATTCCTCACCAGATTCAACTCCAGCTGGGCTTTGGCATTCCTAACCTCATCCCTGCATGATATAACGTCTCTGTATTCCTTGTGGGAGATCTGACATTGATTCCACATCTTCTGTGTTTTTTTTATGTTTGAGTTTTGTCTGGAGCTCCTTGTTTCATGTATGCAGGCCTCCTGCTGTCTTTTCTTGGCTTCCTGCATGTCAGGATGGACCATTCTTGAGCTTGGAAGAAGCAATCCTTGAAAAAAATGCTTGAATTGTCTTATGAATATGTAGACAAAGGGGGAGATGAGACAGAAAGACAGCAGAAACAATTTTATGCCTACCATTAAAGCAATATGCAACTGTGTTAGAGACTCAAGTTCATGTGCTTACTCCAGTGGACACTTAATTTTCTGTGCAAAGAGAGCTACTCTAATAGAAAAGTAATTGAGGAAGGCTTGCTCTGTAATATCAAATAAACTGTATTTTTGGACATGTTCTCCAGACATGGAAAGCCTCAGTTTGATTTTGTTTATCACATCAGACCACAGAGAGAATTTGGCATCAATATAAATCTGGATCTGTAGCTTATTGACTAACAGGAGGTTCAGTCCCTCAAAAGATTTTGCCTTCAACTATGTAAGACCCAAATTAGACTATGCCAGTCATCTTTGGCATGCAATTAAGATGTCTGAGCAACACTTGTTTTTCAAATCCTGCTGTAGTTCATGTGTGAGGATGCACAACAAAACAACACATCTCCTCCTGATTGTGCAGTTTCAGACCTGTAATGGGATTCATTCCATTTTAGGGAAAAGGAAGATAGGGTTTTAAATACACCTTCTTCTCTTAGAATTGGTTAAGTGCCATAGGGCACTTTATCCTGATGGGATGAAGAGGCTACCAATAACATTCTCATTAATAGCATGTTCAGTAGCTGAACTTTTAGGTAGTATTCTGATTTCTATTCTTCCCTGAAGCACAGCACTGAAAGGCAAGAGAAATGCTGATATCACAGCATGTGGAGAGGAGACCACGGAGGAGTTGGGACTCCAAGGTAATACAGTGCCAAAGAACTTGTCAGCTGAGCTAGTGGGTAGAAGACAGTCAAGGAAGGTGAAGGAAGCTCTGAGTGTTGCAGTTAAGAGCAGATCAGAGGCATGGCCTATATAAAGGCATTGGTACCGTAACATCATAGGAACATAGTTTCATTCCTACTTGCTTCTCTCTATATCCTAGAGGAGAATCATCTGTCATATCCCTTTGAAGGGTACCCTTCACCTGCTATCACACTTCGGAGCTCCAGCAGATTCTCACAGTCTGTTTGGCTTCTCTTGGCTCCCCAGATCCTAAACTGGCTCATTCTGCAGAACTCAGGCTATACCATCCTCGCCAGCTAGGCTGCCCACAGTCACCTTCCCAAGCAGTGATGTGTTTATTTCACAGGGACAGGGTACCTGCGTGTCGAGCAGCTCAGTGCTATCTACCTTTTGTCCACGAGGTGGTAGCGCAGCATCAGCATTCCTGGAAACATGGTGGCTGGAGTAACTTTTGCCCTGTTACCTGTCAGACTCCTACTACTGGACAAATGTTGACAAACGTCTTTCTTTTGTTAACTTTCTAATTAAAGAACAGCGTGATATAATAGGCCAAAGACATATACACCGAGACAGTAAATATTTGTGAAAATAAAGAAGAGATACAGAAATCTCCTCCATGCCCAAAGCGTTATTTGGAAAGAACGAGTGGAAGGGACAGAATCTTGTAAGGTTTTGACTTGTTTCCAGAACTCTTGAGGCCAGCTATTATCAAATGCTGCTCAAGGGGGGTGAAACTGGCTGAGCTGCAATGGCCCGTAACATCACACTGGAGTGGCTCTCTGTCTGCAGAGTGAAAGATGGTAGAACTTGTCCTTTCAAGGCCCACCAAAACCCATGCCTAGCAGCTTGTAGGACCATGGGTTGGTCATCTCTGTAGTGAAATATTTAGGCTCTTTTCTAAAGCTAGTTTAGGTTACAGTTTTGCCTTTGGCAACACTACTACAGGCTTCAGACAGTCCCATTTACAACTCCCTCCCACTTTCCACTGCTCGTTGCTACCCACCACACCTGTCAGCATGTCTATGACAGATCAGGAAACTACTTCAACATTATTATTCTCTCCCTTACACATACTGCCTTTTTGTGGACCAAATTTCAGAGGTGTACTTCACATCACAGGCTCACACTAGTGCTGCCACTAATGAGAGGGAATTGTGCTTGCTGCAGGAGGTCAGGAGTGAAGATAAGTGGAGTTAAGCCCATGAACGCTTTTTATCACAGACCATGATAACACAGACCATGTGGCTGAAGTTACCCATGGTGAATGAGATCTCTTGCCAGGATTTGTGTCATATTTTGCACTCTGTTGCACCAAATGAGGTGAAATATCCTTTAAAATATATATTTCACATTTATGTTATGGACATCACTACTTAGAAAGTTACTTAAAATATGTTTTAATTTTTCATACCATTATTACAATATAGTCAAATTAAAAAACACTTAATGAGCATTTACACATGCTTAAAACCTCTTCATACTCTTAGGGCACAAAATAAAAGTCAGTTTTAGAGTGATTTTTAGTTGTCAGTCTTTTGTTCAGGAAATCAGAACATTCATATAAACCCTTTGAGCTGACATCCTCCTCCAGAGAATTCTGCTCAATCCTGGGATATGTAAACTAATCCTGGGATAAACACTGATTTTTGCTGGAGAGGAAGGGGTAGGAAGAGAGCTTTATCTCGTTAATTACTGTGATCGTTATCTTCGTATCACATCATAGACTGCCTAATTTGATATCTCCTTTATCAGGTTACTAAACAAAGTGGCTCTAACCTTAAATCCCAGCTGCTAGGCTTCTTACACATGGCTGAAAGGACAGAGTGTATTAATGTCAAAGAGATCAAAAGAAGGTTTGCAACCTAGTTGGTACCAGAACCTAGTACTGGAACAAAATTCCCAAAATGTTTGAGTCTATTTACCAGTAATTCTAGGTGGTCTCCCGTCAAAGTGCTGGAAAATCCTCCTTAGTGTCACAGTGACTGCCCACAATCCTTACAACCAAGGCAAAGTGTTGCACAAACTACGCAGGCTTTTAGTTCCCAAGGGCATTACTACATACCATGGGTCTGACTATAATTCTTCATCTGTTACTGTAACTGTAGTAGGAGGTCTTTATTTATGTCACAGTACCCTTATAGTGTGCTGATAAAGTATTATGAAGTATTCCAAGGAATGGACCTAGCTGTCTCCAAGAAATGGAACTGCTGTTCCAGTCTAGTGAAACTATCCAGTTGAGTGAAAATACTTATATTGATGGAAACAATTTTGCCAGTATGCTCATGCCACCGTTGGGGATATCACACTCCTGACAGACAGAGCCTGGCAAGAATTTGGAGCATAGACAGGGCCTAGATCAAATAAACAATTTGGAGTTAGAAACATATAGCAATGCTCCTTTCAAAAAGCTTTTATTTACAGAAACATTCAACTGAAATAAAGTCTCTTAACAGGAGGTCTTGATTACTTTTCCATTTCCAAACCACACATCATAATGGGGATGGAATGTGGTTACCATAAATTGTTGGTTTACAAATCATCACTGACTTGTTAGCAACAGCTAGGATGTTAGAGTTAGAGCAACAGTTTGGATGTGATAAAATAGCAAAAGCCCATTTTTCATGGCATTGTTGGAATGAATATAAATGAATTCTTCCCAGAGATTCATTGTCGTGGTTGTGGTAAATAGCAAACTGCATATTTCCTGCTCATGTTGAAATCAATGGGAGTTTTATTATTGGCATCAGGAGAGGCAGGATTTGACCTTAACAGAGAAGAGAAGAGGAAAAGAGAAAAGGATGAGGAAAAATAAAAGAATGAGCCTGAGAGTTCTAAAATGACTGGCGATTCAGATGCCTGACTGGAGACACTTCAAAAGAGGAGTCTGAAAAGCAGAAAGTACCAACAACCTGAAACTGGGGCCCCTTTTTATTTAGATTCCCTTCCAAATTTTCCTTTGAATTCTCTGTTTGTGAACTTTGAAACTGAGGAATAACCAACACTAGTCACTGCTGAAAATGCAGATTTTCAAGTTTTCCTTTTTCTTGGAAATGTTTCTGCCTCTCTAATGGCACTGAAGAGCTCTCTTATTGGGTTTTGGATGAAGCCTATAAAAATCAGCAAAGGCATTCTTTCAGGGAAGCCAGCACAAACTTTCTTCCATGCTTCTGTTTGAGTCATGACATAGATCACTATCAGTCACTTAACCTTGCTCAAGCAAAATCCACATCTGCTAATAGACAGAATGAGCATCTGTGATATAAGCAAATCTTTACAAGAGAACTCCTGCATTAAAAATAGAAGAAACAAGAAGCTCTGGCCCAAAATAGGTCACTATGCTTGCCTAACTAGTAGACTAAACTACTCAATTTTTTTTTCCTCAAGTACTCTGTAAAAATAGACTAAAGCAAACAAAGTACCAATGTATACATTCTCACCACACGGTACATCATATCACAAACTCATTTCCTTTATCAGGTGTATTTAAAGTACTCACCAAGGTCACAATACCTAAATATAGTTGTTTAAATATTTAAAAGACTGAGTGAAATCTGGTCCTCTAAAGTCAACAGCAAAACTTCTAATGACTTCACATAGACCAGAACAGATGCTTAGCTGAGTAAATTTAATATCAGTGGGGTGAGGATGATCTCTATTAGCTGAACATTTAGTAAGTACTTACTCAGATTTTAACACAACAAACATAAACATCCTTCCCAAAGTATAGAGGCACTTAAAAAACAGTTAATGAGGATTGCCACAAATATATGAAGAGCAAATGCAAAGAATAACTCTCCTACCCAAAAGAAGTATGGGTTCATTTGATTGATAGTTTATGCTTCAATAGCCACAAATTGCATTTCCTGAAAGTCTATATCCACGGACTCCGACCCTTAATGTTCACCAAATTACTCATCATGAACCTCTTTTTGGACCTTCAGCCTGGCACACAAGTTCTGAAAATGATCATTCTGAGTAGCTACTCCAGAGCATGCCAGTAAAGAATTTGGATAATGTATGAGTGTTTCAAATGAGATCCTGCAACAATGCTAAGTGAGATGAATTTAACCTTTGCTAAGAAAAACCAAAATTGTAGTATGCATTAAATGGACTCTAACTCTAGTATGGGGAGAGAGAAGCAAAGTCCAATATCACCATGGGTTTTTTTAAGGTAAAGGGCTAATGCAATTCGTTCTTTCCTATCTGGTTCTTTTCCTATTTGGTTCTTTATACAAAATTCTCATTAGCTGCAAGACAGTCCTTTAAATAACATGTGTGTCCCAGCCAGATGAGGAAGGTTTGTGAAGGAAAGTTGTGTCTAATAAGTGTAATTTTTCCTTAACAGAATCAGACATTGTTGAGCTCTAACATGTAAGAGCAGATGATCCAACTGAGATTATCACAGGAAATCCAAGAGGAATTTAATCCAATCCTTTGAACTTTCAGTAAGATTTCTTAACTGTGAAGTACACAAAGAACTATGTTGACTATTGTCATATTTGGCTACAGACCCATCATCTTACCAAAGTATTCTCTCAAAAATGATCCTTTATCCCCAAAGTGTTTCTGATGTTGCTTGAAAGAGACAACAAAAACAGTTGAGACCGATTTTGGAGGACAGATATGTTCTGTGCTCTAGAAAATCCTAACCTGTCAAAAAATTCACCCTTCCAAAGGTAGTTAGTGCTTCTCAGAAGACTTAAATTCATATAAACTTCATATATCTTTTGCCTTGACAATTTATCCCAAATGTAAACACTGGAGTACACTAGGTGTCTTCTGAAGAGGTACCTACTGCCCATTTCCTAGTCTAATAATTCTCATTCCTCCAGAGTGGAACAGAGGTCTTGGGTACAAAATGGCACAATACATGCATTTCACAACAAGAAGACTTATTTTCCTCATCAGGTCCCTGCTCTGCAGAGGATTTCAGAAACAGCACTGTATCCAAATTCACTACTCTCCTCCTGACAACTGGGGTGTTCAAAAGAGAACCATTCAAAGCAGTCTTGGAGGTGTGTTGGTCTCCTATTTTGGAAGTGGATTTTGTTTCACTAGTTTGATTTAATTACTCCAAGGAATGAAATTTATTATTTAAACTCTGAATAAGTCTTGACTAGGGTTTTACTGGGTGGTACAATAGCCCAGACTCATTATGAATTAAGGTACTGCTACTAGATGAATTTCAACATTTTTCAGTATTTGTCTACATGGCAGACAGAAGGTTTTGTAAGGTAAAATTACCTTAACCTAAGGTAAGGTTAAATTACCTAACCTAAGCTGCTTTGCTTGTGCACTGGTAGCTCTCTCACTGTGCCAGAAAGGAGCTCAGTAAGGGCTATTTCTCACATCTTGGGAGAGTTTTGCAGCCTCTGCTGAACTATCTGCTCCCATGACCATATTCTCCCTGGTGGTGCTCACCTGCAGCCAGACAGACTGCAGTGGGTGTCTCAGTGAGCTTTGTGAGCTCAGTGAGCTCAGATGAGCTTTGATGTCTCAGTGGAATCAAAGCTCAGTCTTAAGATGATCTAGTGTGGTCCATTGTAACACTGGTTAATGAAGTATTTGCCTGACCTACATCAGTTTTAATTAAGAGCAGAACACCCCAAAACCCAGACTTGGGACTCCAGGAATTACATACCAGAATATTCAGAGGCTGTGCAGAGCATACATAGCAAACTGGGTTGCTTTTGACTGTACTAAGATTCAGGCATAACAAAGTCATTTTCTCTATCAGGATGTTTAGAGGCAGTTTACCTTAAATCTGTACTTTCTATATGTTTGTTTGCCAGTGACTGAGAAGTTCAGCTAGATGTTCTTTCAGGATTACCCTATCCACAAGCACATCCACATCCCCACTGGTTCTTTTAACTACTGCTCTTTCCTTGGCCTTAATTCTAGTTTAGGGAACTTTCACATTTCAGCATTCCTGGGTTTTAGAGAAATGTTTAAGTGCTTCCCTAATGCCAAAGCTAATGAAGGGAACTACTCACAGTCAAGCGGTAGGTTAGGTGTGAGGTGCTCACTTTTGGGATATGCCCAGAGAGGCTCTGAGAGGTCTTCTTAGCCAGCACAATCCAGAGAATGCCCATGAAGTTGACAGACTCTAGAAATTCCTGTGGAGATCAGAAGATGCTTCAAACTGAGTGCTTCTTAATGCTGCTTGGTGGATAAAATAGCAACTGTTCAGGCATCTGGTAGCCTTTGGCTATGTGCATCCTAAATAGTGTATAGTACTGCATACTGCTTAAAGAGCACAAAGGCTGTTGGTATGTGGTTTTTAAACAATGCACAAGCCAGAATGTGGTATTCAAAAAACAATGTGTTTCTAATGTATGTAGACATTGTTTTTACTAATATCTAAATTATAACACCCCCCAATACCTTCCCAAATGAGTCCAAAAGCACCTATCCTTGCCAGGGACGACAAAGTAACCCAAATTTGGAGTTTCTCGGTCAAGATATTTTTGACTCATGACATTTCTTTAAAATAAACATTAGGAAATTATCCAAAAAGTGAGATCACTCCACTTTTAAAGTATCTTCCTATCTCCCAAATGATTTGCCTAATATCAGTCAAGTTTTCCTGAAAAATTTTAGTCTGACATAGAAGTTTGCCTATGCAATTTCAGGTGAAAAAGTCAGGGTGGGATTCAAAATCAGGCTCATAATGGAAGATCTTACATAAAACTAAACTGTGAAAGAAAGAAGCATCTCTCCATCTTGTATTTTCTTTTAGCCAGAGCTAACAATAACTTTGTCTCTGATACTGAACAGTTGAGCCAAAAAAACAGAAAGACAAAAGCCAAAGACAAACCAGAAAGACAAGAAGCAGAGACAGCAAAGAACACAGAGGGAGGGAAAAAAAATCTACCCCACATACAAACATTGCTCTGAAAGCTCAAAGATAAGAACAACAGCCTCTGTAAAAGTCAGTTTTGACATTAGGAGATGACAGAAGCAGCAGAGATGGCAAAGCACCTAACCTGACCTACCATCAAGTAAAGCTAATGAAAACAAGATGGAAAAATAAGGGAAGTTTGTTACTTTAAAAAAAAAAAAAAGTAATTTTTGACATTGACGGTATGCAAACCAATAAACTATTCAGATGTTGGATCAGGTCCATATCAAAGTAACTCAGCCTATAATTACATGAGAATCAAAAAATGTCAAAACACAATAATAAAGATACTGTGGAGTGCTTTGTCTTTGGTGGAGCAACCCCATTTATACCACCAAATAAGGCAAAAAGTTAAATAGGAGTTCAGCATGACAATTACAAGAAAGGAACCATAATGGATGTGAATGAGCAGAAAAAAGACAGAAATTAGCAGCATTTAATAATAAAGGGAAAAAAAAAAAAAGAGGCTTCCTTGTGCTAGACAGGTACCTGAGAAAGAGCTGCAACAGACAGTCATCTCTTGAAGAATTCTCCATATCTAAGTTTGAAGAGAAAGACATTATCTCCCATCAGTCCAACTAATATCATTAGAAAAAGTACAAGCATGTCTTCAGAAATACGGGCAACATTCAGGCATGAAATGGAAAAAAGGTTTTATATGCCCTGAAGGTTGGCTGAATTTCCAACAATATAAGCTGGTGAAATAAACATATAACCTCTTCCACCAAACTGATGATGTCTGTATACTTAGCCCACCATAGCTATGTCAATACTGTCACTGGGAATTCCCAGAACAGAGGGTCAGATATAAATTGATCCAGCTACACTGAATAAAGTGGATGCACATCAGTTTTCCTGAGTTGATAAATCACTTCAGGATCTGGCCAGTAGCATGCGTATTCCAAATTGCCTGAGAGGGAATGCTCCCAAACGTGCTCATAATTTACCTACATTTGCTCCTATTGAAGTGAGTGGAAGCATGAACCTTTTGCTTTGTTGGGAGCAGGATGAGGCCAGCCCTAGGTGCTTTGAAGAATCTTAGCTATTTCAAAGAAAAAATTCTCTGCCTTATAGATGTGAATCTCACATCATTTAAAAATCAGACAAGAGAGTGCATGATTTGCCTCCTTGTCTGTGGGTACATCAATTATTTTTAATATTTCTTCATTAGACTTTGAACTGTATATCAAATGCAAAGAAACAGAGAACAGGAAGTATAAGAAAAGTTATTACTAATTTCTCTACCCAATAGAAATTGAAAGAATCAAAAGGCAAAAAAACGCAACCAGATAAAACCTCCTATGCCTTCAGATTGCACATTTATACAAAAGGGACAGCAAATTTCTGTCCCCAAAAGCTCTTCCTTTTTCTTATTGAAAGCACCCCATTTAATCTTGGATCATAAATAATAATCCTGAACTTCCTGCATTTTATCCTAGATCTTCTACTGCAGTCAACGGGAGTTCTGAAAGTGCACGAAGCATGCACTGGGCTAGAGCCTTGGGCTGTAAGATCTAAGTCCAAGTCTATGTCTTTTCCTATGCCTGAAAAGCACCCACAATTTTATGGGTAACCTATAAAAACAATTGAAGTAACCGTGGTGGTCTTACATTGTTTAGATTGCTTGCTTTCCACTCCCCAATCTTGTGATATGAACAGAGCTTTTAAAATGGTCTATTATAGTTGGGGCCAGTCTCACTGTAAAAAACTCTGTACGAGCTGAAAACCAAAATGCAGTCACAGCTCCAAACAGCTTGGGGATGAAATGAATTCTTTGTCTATCCTGCATCCTCAATGCATCCAAATTATTCTAGTATCCATATATCTATGTGGACCACTTAACTCCCTCTTGAACTCTCCTTAGTGCTTTAAATTGCTTGTCAGCCACATGTGAAAATCTCTACCTCATGTAAAATTTACATTCCAGAGCTCTATCTGATTTCTCTCAGCAGTAAGGTTTCTTCTGATTTTGGTGCCACTGGAATGATGGGACTGAGCTGCTCCTGCCTTTCGCACAGATACTCAGAGTTGTGTGTGGAGCAGAAATGTACTCATCCCTGGGCCAGAGTTTCAGCAGTCCCTTATTTAGTGCATTAGCATGGGGGAGGGGGAGAGCTAGCTGAGATAACAAGGTAACATGATTGCTGCTGCTGGCGAGAGGACAAATGTCAACATTGCCTCTCCTTTTCACAGAAACATACCTGGCTTTATGAAGAATAGGTTAGCAAATATTTTAATACAAATAGTAACCTCAGCAGAGCTGCCAAAGCAGGCTCCAAAGAGACTGACTTGTTTACAGTCTGGATCAGTGCCTTAAAACCTGATGTGCTTGTTCAACAGAAAATTAACCCCAAAACGGGTATCATCATTACTGCAGGGAGAAGCTCCAGAAAGATAATATCCTAACTCTCTCCAGCTGAACTCAGGACATTGTCCACTTTTTATCACATCAAGTGCCCTTGTAGTCATTCGGAATAAACAAGCAAATAAAGAAGTGAGGTATATCACATGTGATAGCTTGGGTCACTGGGACTGCATAGATGTTTGGATGTAGCCCAACCCCCTGCCTTCACTTGAATTACTACTGGAATCTAACTTCTTGCATTGTTTTAAGAGACTAAATTGTTCTCTGTATGTACTTTGGTCATCCCAACTCAGATGTTATCTTTTCCTTTCCCACTCTAGTTTTTGGCTACAAAAAATATGCATGAAGAAGAGTGCTGAGAAGAGCCTTTTTTTCCCAGCTGTTAAGTGCGTGTATGTCTGTGGTACCATTCTCCTCCAAATGTCTTTGACAAAGATTGTAATTTATGAGGTCATTTTTTTAAGAGGTTACTAGTGATTCTCATGAAAATGAATACTGGTATAGGTTTGACCTTGGAAGTAACACTGGTAATACCAAAATGGTGTAGGTAAAAAGGGAGAGAAGAAATTGTTTCCAAGTTACTGTAAGCATTCAGTATCAGATGAGAACTTCATAGGTAATGGTCACTGATCTGGAAAAGTCACTCTGCACACGTGTCAAATAGCTATCAAATTTCTTGGAAGATGGAGGGAAAGACTAGTCCTGGAACTGTTATGCAAAGGCCTGTAATGCTGGATTTACCAATAGAGACCTAGGTCAGCCTTTGTTGCATAATTCAGTTGATTTTAAGCAACCCCATGGGGGAAGAAGAGAGTGACATGATGTGGGGCAAGTAAGGGCCAGGGCTTTCCTATGTGACCTGCTGGTCTCATGGTAGGAGGCCATGCATTGTCTCACGTTCTTCAAGGAGGTCAGTAGCAGGCATTTGTGTGGCAGCTGCTAGGCCAAAACAAATGAGAGTGCTGCTTTCCATGCCCATTACCTGGTATGTCAAACTCCACTTCTTAGGGAGAACTTGATCTCAGACATCCATATTGGTTGTAAACCAAATTAATTGCATTTGGATTTCACAAAACTTTTACTGAAATTAGAAAAATTCTTCTATTCTATAGACTATTTCCATTGTGATCCCTAACTGTCAGTATTAAGAGATGTCAGTATTAAGAGACTGCAGTTGTGGTCACAGAATCATAGAATGGTTTAGGTCAGAATGGGCCCTTAAAGGTCATTTAGTCCAACCCCCAATGAGCAGGGACATCTTCAACTAGATCAGGTTGATCAAAGCCCTGTCCAACCTGCCCTTAAATGTTTCCAGGAATGGGCATCTACAGCTTCTCTGGGCAACCTGTTCCAGTGTTTCACCACCCTCATTAGAAGGCCCTTTTAGGTGTTGAAAAGTTCTAGAAGAAAGGGTGAACCTAAGGAGTTATTGCTCAGCTCAAAGGAGATATTAATTTGTGATGGCAGAGGAATAGTGGCATTCCTGATGACCAGCATGGAGGCATATGACTTACTGTTCCATTCAACTACTCTATCAGAAAACTTGTAGTTGGACAAGGAGGCTTCCTAGGACTGCAGCAATGACTTTTATTTTAGGGATATATATAGGGATTATATAGGGATATATTTTAGGAATATATATAGGGATTTATTTTAGGGATAAAATGTCTGTCAAAATGGTGGGCTATTGTTAAGAATGCAAAACTGATGCAGCCTGTAATTATCAAGTCACAGGAAAGGTGTGGATTAAGCACATAATCCAACTTGGATTTGATGAGACCTGAAAGCACATACCCACTTCCACTGAAAATACCCGACCGCACCTTCTCTATGCTGACAGTGTAATAGAATGCAATGAAAATTGAAAGGTTTCCCACAATCTCCTATAAAATCTTTAAAAGAATTGTATCCCTTTTGTAGAATTCTATAACTGTTAAAAACAAAACCAGAAAAAAGAGTATTGCTTCCTCTTCTGTCTGTATTTTTAGAGTACTATCTGTAGAAACCTATTAGAGCCAACCCTACTAAATTCCTTACAACCGTCCCACAAGGGTGGTTCTTAAAGTGAAAAAGAGAAAAGTGCTGGCAGTTTATGTAATGACTGTTTCACTTATACAATCTGAGGGGCTATCTAGGAAGTTTAACAGTATACAATTCTCTGGTGGCAAGAATCAAGCTGGAGAAATTTCTTTATAAGCTCAGCCTTGTTAATCTGCATGTCCTACTGTACGCCCTTGTCCCATATCTCTCTCTGCTCCTGAGAAGGCAATAGAAAACTGCATTCCCTTGAAAAATGACAGACTGAACTGGAACACAGTATTTGGATGACTGAGAAAACCCATACGTTTTATGAGAGCTGCTTCTAGGTCTGTTCTGCTGTAAGAAAACATCTGCCTACTAAAAAATCTGGTCTGGTTCAAGTGGCATAGGAAAATGTTCCCTAGCTAATCCTTATTCCATTCCCTGCCTTTCCTGTAAGTAGCCCAGGTTCTCTAATCTTTTCTATTTAAACTCACAAAGGGGAAGAGTCTCCTCCTCTCTCCCTTGCACCATACATGATCTGGACCTCTGGACCTTTAAATGTCTAACTTGTACCCCTCTTACCATTCAGTGTATTAACAACTCTGCACCCCTGTGCTATTTTCCCTCCTCACATGTCTGGTACAAAATGTGAAGCATCCTTGTGACCTTTAAACATCCTGCACAGCTCTCCATCTCCTCTTCACGTGATCCAGACTCATCTCCACCTCCTGTTAGAAAATCCTGTGTGTGCACCTGGCTTGGTTACATCAGCATATATGCACACAGCTGAGCTAACACATTTCAATGAATCTACTGCAGAAGCAAACGGAAATGAATACCTCTCTTTCTGTCTGCAATCCAACAGTGGCTCTCCTATGGTATCAATTTGGCACGAAATTAGTTATCTGTAAATCTGTTTTCATTGTTACCTGAATGCTGTGATGTGGGAGTTACAAAAGAGCACCACTGATGAGATTTTTGATGGTAGCCACTTAAAACTGGAACTATTTCAGTTCCTTGTGGTTGAAACACCACCTGCTATAGATGTTAAACATTTTTTTTTTTTTTCTCCTTTTCTGCTAGATGAAGTAACTACATATTCCAGGAGTAATGTATGAACACAACAAGAATTGCACAAAAGATCCAAGATACAGACTGGACACTATAAGCTACTACAAAATTTACCTTAAATGCAGACAGCCCAATAATCATATTTCTCAAGATCTCTGCTAGAGACATTGCATTTTTCAGTGCTGTTTTTCTGCACATAAGTGGATAATAGCTGTTTCTTTAACCTGGACAATCATCATACAGGAAACCCAAGGAAAA
This sequence comes from Scolopax mira, assembly GCA_004320125.1. NCBI lineage: Eukaryota > Metazoa > Chordata > Aves > Charadriiformes > Scolopacidae > Scolopax > Scolopax mira. Next base: position 120,596 of record BJBW01003202.1, on the reverse strand, counting down.
GGCCCCGGGATCATATAAATATACATACACAGCAATACATTTGATCTGTAATCCTGAGTATCACTGTAGAGCATACACTGTCCTTTTTCATTCAAGGGTAGAGGGTTCCTGTATCAGAGGGCACTGTAAATAACTCCTGACTGCTGCTGAACAGGATGAGCCAGTGAGCAGAATTGTGGGTTCATCACAGGCACCAGTTAGCTGAAGGACAGCAGCAGGGTAGGAAAACAAGTGTTATTAGGAATAAAATGTCTGCTCCAGATTCTTGTTCTGAACTTGACACCAGAGTACCAGCAAAGTCTCTGTGGGAGAGTTTGGAAGACTTCAATTCATGTCTGGTGCAGCAAACAGCAGTTGTAAAATCTCAAGAGACGAGGGCCACCCAGAATGTGTCAGTTTATCAACTGGACAGCTGTGGTGTGTCTACAAGTGCCAAACCATAAGCATATTGGCAGGGGAAGCAGGAATTGTGGCCAGCACACAGAGAAGTGGCTCCTGAGTTTCTGAATTGCCTGCCTCTCAGAATACACTTACGGTCCAGGCCAGCCTGCCAGCTCCAGCAAGACTACTGTGCAGCAGGCCAGTGACATAAATACACCTCATGCCTGGCTTCACAGCCTTTGGGAAGGTTTTTCTAATGCAAAGGATGGCAGCTTGGGAATATTGTAGCACTCTGCTCGCCTCCCTGCCTTGGGTAGGGTAGCAAGGTAATGAGGCTGTTAACTGGAAAGAACTTATGCTCTTATTGCTCCTCAGCTAGAGAAACAGCCCTTTGGGAGCCACAAGTAATGTAAAACAGGGACCGTCCAGTAGCAGAGAAACCACTGAGGGATTTGATAAAATACTCTTGGGCATGGGAGTGTAAGCGTAGCAGTAAAGCTACTCTCAGACAAACACATTGGTCTTACCACAAAAGAGAATCCTATGTCTTGAATGCAAAAGGGTCAGCTGTTGCTGATGGCTGAAATTTCTACCCACAGGAAAAAAAAAAAAAAAAAAAAGAAAAGCTGGAAAGCAAAATAAATTAATCACAAGAGGAAGTCAGAGAATCATGCCTCGAAGAACATCTTGGGCTACGGTTACAAGATAACCAACATCAACAACAAATGGGAGGCGGACATGCAGTAGATTAAATATTGAATATCCAAAATATACATGATATTCTACATCAGCCTTAGGTGTCCTTCAGATACTGTATAAACTGTGATACTTATGATTACTGGTGTTTATAGTAGTAATAGTAGCAATATTAATATACCAACAGCTTTGAAGGGATAACTCTATTCCTAATGAATTCCTAGTGGAGTTCTAGTGAATCCTAATGTATTCCATCTAATCCTAGGTTTTATTTTGTCTGGATTTTAAGCCTCTGACAGTGGAAGCAGGGGCAGAGGATTATTCAGGCTTCTTTAAATCCTCTAACCAGTGAAGAATTAGGCAAAGGCAGGCGAAAATAGGTACTACTGTTGCCAGTCCTCTGCCATCCTCAGAGCTGGCTTAGCGGGATATTTGAAGTTCTGGCCTAATGTTTCTTATTGTTTTTCTATACTTGTATCACAGAAGGATAGACACAAGCAGACTGGGATGCACCCTGAAAATGCCTGCAGCTGTTCTGAGGATAAGGGAGAGACAAGGGTGTTTTAAGAGACAAACAAAAAATCCAGCCTGCCTCTCTACTGACTCTCCTTTCCTTGTGAAGGGTCAATGTCTTTAAATTCCTTGCAAGTAGCATGGACACCTGTTCACCTGTTCCCTGAAAATATTGGGAAACAGTCTTGGGGCATTATATTAACCAGGAACCAGATACTGGTGGTGCCATTTTAATGGAGCTAATGGTAAAAGGTTGCAGCAATTACTCAAATGTCCCAGACTCCAGCTTAAAGTGATGATTATGACTGCAATGTACAGAACACCACAGACTGATTTAAAGTGTTTCCCAGAGAGGAGATGAATCAACACATGGTCCACATCAGGCAGTTGGACTACACGGCCTCTAAAAGGTCCCTTCCAATCCAAACTGTTCTATGATTCTAGGACCTCTGCTGTTGCATAGGCATCCTGGAGCTGCAAATTAGAGTGATAGGCATTGGCCCCATGAGGGAGCAGATGATGATCTGGGATAGCAGGGGACATCAAGGTATGTGCTAGTGAGAGAATGAGGACTGATGCCAGTTCAAAAATAATGCTGCTGGCCCAGGGAGATCCTGTAGTAAGGTTTAAGGGAAGGTAGGGCTAGGTAGGCACCAGCTGTGACGGTGGGCACAGTTGCCAAGGGGCACCATGACATTAGGTAAGGACTTGCCACAAGAGTGTTCTGTAGTTTGCTGGTTAGTTAGTCAAGTGGTTATGAGGAAGATGTAGAAAGCAATGCGGTCCTGCTAATCAACTGGTGAATCCTTTCTGCTCTCCAGATCAAGTGGAAGTAGGACCATATGGCATAGGCTGACTCTACTCATCTTACTCCCTGGATCTTTTGTCATAATCACCAGAAAAGGAAGAAAAAAAGAGGGGAAACCCCAAACCCAACCTCACTTGTTTGACTTTACCCATAAATACCACACCTATTAAAACAGGTCTGCTACTGTGCTACTGAGGTGAGAGTGAGCAGTGAATTTTGCATGTAAAATGCAAACAGAAGGAACGTGTAACTTTAAACTTTCACGGCAATACCCAGGCATAGCCTTGCAGCAAAACCTATCTTACTAGTTATAGTGCAGAGCAACAAGTTTTATTAGGACAACTATTACAGGACAGGAGAAGAGGAAAAGGGTTGCTAAAGAGTCATTAACGAGATGCAGCCACAAAGAAGATGACAGCTATGACTGCAGCATGTTGTGCTAAAGAAAGGGAAGTATTAATGTCATTGAAAAAAGCTTTGGTGACCCTCCGTTATGAATACAATGCAATTCTGACCACCCATGTGTAACAAAGATGTATTGAAAATGAAGCAGGTACAGAGAATGACCACACAGCTGAGAGTCTGCCTCGTATACCTAAACCAAGAGGTTATTCAGCCTAGCAAAACAAAGGATCCTGGATATCCTGATGATAGTAAGTTCATCAGATGTAAGGGAAGGTGTAAAAGTAGATACAGAGAAGAAATTTGAAAATCTAAGGAGAGTAACTGTGTCAGTGGTTGTAAATTGGCTAGTGCTAAATTTAGACTGGAAATTAGAAGGTTTAAAAATTTTGGAAGAACGCAAGTGTAGCTTTGGTGCTCCCTTCCCTGCATTCCCTACTCTCTGTCCTTAATGGTACCCTCTAGTTTTTATTTCTATTTCTACCCAGGCAAACCCGACCCAGTAGCGCATACTGGTTATCTGATGCAATGGTGTCCCCAGTTTTCATAGTTCAAATAAAATTATACTCTATAAGTAGTAGCTGTCCTCCTTTACACTGGGACTGAGCAGTTTTGCCCTACCCTATATCCTGTAACCCATAGTAGAGTTGAATGGATCATATCCCATCCTATTCTGTAACACGGCATGTAGGTTCACAGAGCAAACCAGTACTTTCTTCTTTCTTTTTCCCCAGATATGTTAAAAAAGCAAGTCTTAACAGAAAAAACACTGTGTTTTCCCCTATAACAACAAAAAAGACATAGGGAGAATCAGATTTTTAATAAAGACATAGAATTCTACATAAGCACTGATGATAGGCTGTATGCTTTTAAGATTATCCACCATCAAGTAAAAAATTTATTTGCTACTAGCTGCCCCAACTACTGAAATATCATTTATCCATTCTATTCACTGCTTTAATCCCTACCACACATTACAAAATGTAATACTAAAGATAAGAAACCATCAACAGCAGATTCACTGCTTTCAATACATATGCTTTCTACTCTTCTAAGGACCAACACCAATATTTAGATTAATCTTTAGTTATTTGCAGTAGCAAATCCTTATCATTAATCAGAATTCTGGCAAAAACTCATATAAATAGAGACTAGCATAAGAATATTGAAATGCATTTTATTTATCTGCATGGGAACTTGTTATTTTGCTCATAAACATGGGAACTGTCATATTTAAATATTTCTCTAGTACAGTCATAAATCTCTCTTATAACTGAATGTCTGAGTCTAGCTTTCTCTTTGAACTTTATCTTGTTTTTATGGAAATGTATTGTCTATGTTTTTGGTGTCTTTTTTTTAGTTTAGTTGCTTATTTGTAGTTTTGTCTACTGTCTGTGCTACAGATGTCTGGGACTTGTTAAGTATTCCTATGTTACAAATGAAGACACTATATCTACAAATATAGGTATATACAAGGACTTAGACTGGAAATATATCATCACTGTGATTCCAAGTCCAGTGAATCTTTTGCTCACTTCATTATTTTTTTTCTTAGGTCATCTAAAAGAAATTGGCCTGAGGCATGAAGCATAAATCAGAACTTCATCTTCTTTAGGGCCACTAATTTGAAGGCTTCATTTAAGCCACATACTACCTATGGAGCAAAAAACAGTTCTGCAACTGAGGAAAAAACTCTGCCATGTATACAAGATAATATGTAATAATACATAATTCCTTTTTTTTTTTAAATTATTCTAGATTAGGAACTTCCAAAGAAAAAAATGAGATGTCCACTTATCTAAAATTAGTACTAAAAAACGAATAATCAAACTATTGTGTTGACTTATAAACAAAAGCAAATACTCTGTCCTCATTTCAGATTTTAACTAGTTTTAATGCAGAAAGGCTCAGGGAAGGGTATGTTTAATTGCCAATATTGTGCCAGGAGGCTTCTGTGTAGTTATTAGTCTAAACAGAAGCCCATATAAATAAATCATATGCAAATCTGCTCTGTCAGGAGCTTTGCATGGCAAGAGTTGACTTAAATGCTAAAGAAACTTTTTGTGAGAGGTCCATGAAAATAACTGGGTTTTTTTGGAAATGATATAATTTGTTCTTTCATCCTTTACATAAGTGTAAACCTTCTGTGTTTCAACTGGATTTTAATGCACAAGGTCTTGTTTCTGCATACATGGTTAAGAAGGCAAGGAAACCCTCCAATTTGACTGGAATTATCTGTGCTTTCCAAATAAGTTAGGAAAGATGGGAAATTTTCTCCAAGCTTGATCATTATCAGGAATTGGTAAAGGGGAAATCTGTTATCATGTTACCTCTTAAGCATAGAGGCTTTTTTCAGTGAAGATCAGCTTTTAAGTCTCCCAAAGCACAAGATTATCTTAATCTCAGTGTTCTCTTTTAAGGTTGCCCAAAACCTTTCATTACCTTTCCCATGAATTAAAAACCTGAGCTTTTTTTTACAGTAAAAGGGGATCTAGCTAGAAGTGTGTAAAATGCCATAGTTTAGTTCCTACAGACAACATGTCAACTTAATCACCTCCTTCCATAGGAGTATACTCAGCCTGTATACCACTAACACTTTTCAACTCATGGAATGATGCTTTAATGAACTCTTGAACTCTCAAACTCTCATGCTTGCTGCAACCTATTGTAGTTAGTAGGGCAGGGAGATACTCTTAGACTCTGGGGATCATATCTGAAAATGTTAACAGTCATAACAAGTTCTGGGATTAGTAGATACAATATTTTTAAAAATGCCCATTTTCCCCTCATATATACAGTTCAAGTGCAATAGCAAACTCAGGAAAGTTGTTAGAATGTGCTCCATTCTGTCTAACGTGTAGGTCTGGTGAAATTCCTGTGTCTCTAACTTAATGCTATAGAAAAGAAAAACCAGAATAAATTTCACTAGAGTCTACTGGGTCTCAAAAAAGCTTGTACAGGAATCCAAGAATTTCCCTCTTTATGCTGTGGTACTGTTCAAAAAAATCATCAGAAAGAAGGGAAATGGTGATATGGTGCCATTTATTATATAGTGCACCAATAGCAAGAGTCTGGGAAGCCAGCCAGCTACACAGGCAGGTTCTCCTGTAGTCTATATGCTCAATACATCTTCTCTCCTGAATTCTTTACAATTTCTATAGGGAGGTTACATTTTCACTTTCTCTTCTGCTGTCCATAAGCAAATGTTCTAGTGCCAGACATCATTGCTGGCCACAAAAGGATAATAAGAGCATTCATAAGTTCATAAAATGAATGGATAGTATTGCTAAGAGACAAAAAGCTGAAAGAGAAAAAACCCCTCTATTAACAGCACCAGAGAAATCAAATTCTCGATACCCGGTATCACTGTAAAGCCTATTTTACCATAACGTTTCAAAGGACTGTATCACAAGCCACAAGTCCTGGCTAATGAGGTAGGTTGGGTCTGGCAAAAGTGAAGCCTGCTGGGAAATATTGTACAAACTCTGCTGGCTTCCTGAGGTAAGTGCCTTGTTATCCATTCTGACATAAAGAAGGTGGGAGTGATCCCCCAGAGAAGAGCTCCAGAAGACAGGCCGAAAAATCTGGCGGAAGGAACCCGACAAGCCTGGGGAATTGGCAGAATATACATGAAATTATTGCTAATGCACAGATTAATAACAAAAGCCCAGAGCAGATGGATTCCTGCACCTTGGGATCCAATAGGAGTACCATTCTGTACCTTCTGATCCTATGCCACCCATCCCGGCACTTTGAGGGCCAGTAGGGTTCTCTTCTAACATACTTGAAGCACATCCAGCCATTGTCGCTTTCAATACCTCTTTGTAATTGTGGAGCCTTAAAGTCGTCCTGTAGGAAGCAGCTGCTGTATGAAATGGGAATGAGCTTCCACTGGAAAAAAAGTGCTGTTATTGAAAATAGTCATTACTTCACCACTCAGCATGCTAAAACATTAAATACAGGAAATTGCCTCTCTCAAATCTAGTATTGCTAGACGTATCAAAAAATATACAGTCTTTGCAGGACTCCATCTTTGCTACTCTCAGATTAAAAATCAACTTGGACCCCCTGAGGAGGAAACAAACAACTCTATTTGCTTATTTTTAGAGTATCTGTGAGTACACTGAATGACACGGTCACTAGCAGCAAGACTGATATTACTGTTGTCTGTGATGAAGAAAATGATGAAGGTCAGAATAGCTTCATAAAAGAGCAGGTCATTCTGACGGTGACAATCATGCTGCCTGTGGAAGACCATAGCCCAAGACAACTTTCACGTACCCATCCGTGTGGGTCATCAGAAAAAAAATAGTGTGATGAAAGGGAAAACCAGCAGATTTCCTTAAAGATCATATTAAAGGAATATTATTCCTACAGTACTACCAGCACCTTATCCTGACACAGAAATGTTGTTTACAGCCCTGCTCTATAAGTGATACTTAGCTCAAAAGGATTATTATAAACTATCATGAAAAGCAAGCATAAAGTTGTGGAAAAATTACAAAATCAATTTTTCTTCAAAAAGCACTAAAGCCTGAGTAAGGAATCCTTAAAGTTTTCTTTTCATTCCTTTCTTTTGGGCATGTTATTTACATCTTTCGCCTGGCCACGCACAATCTTATCTCAAAGCCAAGGAATAAATAAATGCATACACACATATGTAGAAGGTCACTGAATGTTGAGGAGGGGAAGAAAAATTTATCAGTTCTAGTCTTCAATTTAGAACTGGATCTCATTCTAAAAGATCAAAAAGAAAAATATGTTAAAGGAAGAAATTCCTAGAGAATAATTTATGGCTGGTGTTATGCAGTAAAGGGTTGAAATGAAGGGGAAAGATATGAATTCAGCATAATTCAGTATAAGAAAAGCCAAAATCATTTGCCTCTCACACAAAGGCTCTATCCCTATGGGAATTAGGGCATATGGTAAACTTTGAATTCAGTTGGAACTGAGAGCCAGTACCATGGAGTCAGGATCTGGCCTCTGGTGTGAGTCAGCTGCTCCCGTCCCCCAAATTCCTCTGAGGTCTCAGTCCAGGGATGCCAGGAGCCACGCTTCCCACAGTGGGGAGACCCTGCCATATCAGCAGCTCCTCTTTTGGGCTCAGGGGTTTTGAAGTAATTTTGTGTAAAGGAAAGTAAAATATTGTCTTCTAGGTAACGGGGTCTCAAATAAGCATGCTAAGAAAGAGAAGAACACCTGTACAGGCTCAGATAAGCTCTGTCTAGCCCCCTAGACTGTCTCTGACAAGAGATGTCTAGCTCACAGTTTAAGCCCAGGGAAAGCACACAGTATCAAACTCCCAGGTAGATGCCAAGGTCATTTCGAGCTCAGCATTTGCAAAAGTTGTTCCAATCAGTATTGCCCTCAAAAATAAGAACACTATACATGGGAGAAGCAGATTGCCCTGGCCAGCATGTGTTCATTTCCTATGTGTAGAAGGTCTTAATAGGAGCGATCGCTGAATTTCTGGGGTACTGAAAAAAGAGATCTTTCCACAGATAATGATGATACACTTGCATTAAAAAAAAAATAAAATCAACAAACAAAAAACACCCCCCAAACTTCCATATGCCCTTGAAATACTTGCTGTAAAAAATCAGATTAAATGAACTGCAGTTGTTCTTTCTGCTCTTCTGGCACTAAATTCTGAGAATTTCTAATATTGTTCACTTTTTCAACATCAAATGTGTAGAGGGGCTCAAACCTCAGAAACATATTTTATCAACGGTTGAAAAATGGTTTCCATTTCTTTACGTATAACACAGTAACTCATTTCAGTCTTTCTTGCATCTGACCTTGTAAGTCAAGGGCCAAAACCGTAGTAGGAAAAATAGAAGTCACTTTAATCTATATTGCAAGAATGGATATTTGTTCTAGTTGACAAGCTGGCAGGAACTCAGAAGAGCAATATATGAGACAAATCTCAGAAAACGGTTATTTATTCTCATTCAACCATAGTACAAATTTCCTGATGAAGCTGGAGTTTTGGAATGCTTGACCAGATCTCTGTGAACCTTATTACCAAGGTTGAAACTATCATGAATTACTGTTGTACTCATTAGTGGAAGTTCTTAGAGACATTAAGTCACCTACTGGCTGACCTTCTGCAGCAGTAGATTTACATTACCCAAGACTCAAAAAATACCAATATCAGCACTTAAACACAGAAGATTTTTATATAAAATCTGCCGAGTCAAATCAAAGGATTTAATGTAGCAGTCTCATAGCCCAGCAATGGTTTATTCACACCTGCTCCAAAAAACCCATTATTGATTAAATTTTGCTAAGCTGGGTTTCATTTTCATAGATTTATGCCAGGTTAAAGGTCACAGTGATCCCAGATGGTATAATAATAAAAAAAACCCAACCACATTTTAGAAGACAGTTCATTATTGGGTGCAGGCAGATGGCCAAAGAGAGCATTTGAGTAGGGACTCGAAGCATTTGAAACATCAGTGGCTAGTTCTTATTTACATCTGAGAAAATTACAGTATAGGAAAGATGAAGAATGCCAGGGGTAAAATCTCAGCCACACTAAGGTTAATGACACCAGAATTTCAACTCTGAAGAAGTGTTTGCAGTAAAATCTCGCTCAAGGTTTTATAAAACTTAAAGTCATGTGGTTATGCTAGTTACGTACATTTTGACAGGCAAGAAGTTTGCATAAATGTTTGAGGTTTGGGGCCAGATTAATTTGAAAGTAAGTAATACAAAATTGGAACAATTAGTTCCTTTTCTTCCAGATTGCAAAAGTTCAGGCAGTAGTTGGAGAAGATCGGATCTGACCCTTGTTTCCACCTTCACATTGTAAGTTCTAAGTGTACCAAAGAAAACAGAACTGCTCTTCATTATGGCATTTTAACAGAGCCTTTCAAACTAATTACGAAGATTTCCTAGTGATTTTCCTTTCCACTTCTTTTCCTCAGAATGCCTGATGTAACTTTGTCTTTAACTTACCCATACTAAAATAAACATGATTCCCCTTCCCTGCTCTCGCCTCCTAAAATATTGCAGCTTTAATCTCATACAGTTCCTTGGCTTTCAAGATATCAGGTGAATTCTTCTAGATGTGTACAGCTATAGTTCCAGTATATTTTGTTCTTCATTTGTGTTGGACATGAAATTTTACAGTTTGGTGTTATGCATTATGGAGAGGTTGGAAGGGAAGGTTGTTCTCTTTGTGCTTGGCCCTAAGGCTTGGCAGCAACACTGCAAAATGACTTTATCCCCAAACCAGATGTTCAAGTTGTTTTAATAATATCTTATGTTTCCTTCACAAAATAAAACAAAAACTCACTGTATCAGAATGTTCCAGTGTTATAACAATGTGATTTTTGCTGTCTGTATTTTGCCCACCAGATGGTAGCACTGAAATGAAATCACAAGTTTTCTTATCAAAGCACTTATCACTCTCATAGGTGATGAGAGTGATATCCCTCTTTTGTAATATTTGTAGGATCTAATTGCAGATAATTCCCTAGGTCACCTGTATCCTACCAGCTAATGTATTGCCTGATGGCATGCACAATACAAATGCAAGTTAAATGAAGAAAGACGGGCTCTCTTCTTTCACAACACAGTTGTCACCTATTTCACTTGCAATTTATGTCCTCCATAGTTCTTTCTCCTCCATCTTAATTTTGTTACCTACCACTATAAAAGAGACTAGCAGAAGGAATGGCATTCACATAATGTGACTGCTACGGCTAACTGAAAACACAATGAAAACCTTGTTCTTGGTTCAGAAAAGACTGAAGACAACCAGAAGACGAGTAAAAATCACAGAGAGTAACCAATGTGTTGCCTTACACAGAAGTTACTTTTTATCTCTGTGTTATCTGCTTTTGTGTTTTATTCCGGCACTAAAAATACTATCCTGTTTTACACTGTAGTAAGAACATTGCTCAAATGCCACGATGAGTAACTTCTCTTACCTTATTATAGATAACAGGCAGCACAGGATCCACAGGTACTAGAACTTCTACCCAGAATTCTTCAAGTATGTCTGTGTACATAACTTTTTCTCAGAAAAAAAGCTTTTGATCACTTTTAGTGAATTCAAATTCTTACTTTTTGAATGCTTCATTAAAGTGTCATCATTAGTAGAGTTTCCAAAAAAAAAAGACTTCATAGAAATCATAGCGAGTTTTTTCACTTGACTTAATTACAAACTAGTGACTATCTACTTTGGATTTAAGCAGAGTATTGGCATACTGTGAAGAAAGAATTACACGTATATTCATTGAGATTTCAACCAGGGCCCTTTTGTCTTAAGAGATACATTTGTTCTTTTCCAGGGCTCTTGCTGTACTTAAATGGCCAATATATAATTTTTTGCAGATCTTTATCTAACACCATGAAGTTTCAGCAAACACACTTCAGTCCACAGGAAGGATTATTGTCTCACATTCCACCAAGAAAGTAAGGGCATCATAGAATACCGAAGCTGACACATGTCAACTGTTACAAGAATATGACTTCAGGAGCTCTGTCTCTACCAAAACAACTGGTTTGCTACACTTCTATAGCCTTGTCTTTTTAGAGGCACAGGCTAGTGTCCTGTCGTCAAGGAGAACTCTTGGACTATATTTAATTTAGACCTTAATATTTTATCTTCTTTGTTGAGATAGACCTGTCTGGAATCAAAATTCCTGAGAATAAAATTCCAAGGAACACTGGAAGTCATGAGTTTTCTGACAAGATTAACACAAGTCCTTGAGCAAGGAGTTTTAAATGTAATTATCAAAAAAAAAAAAAAAAGTTAAAAAAAAAAAGCTTATCAAATGCTTTGGTAGAAGAGACTTTGGTAGAAGAGAATGTCTGGTAAGTATCTTGATATGGTACCATTTTAGGTAGCTGCTGGATTTACGCCAAGGTTTAGAAGTGAAATGAACCTAGAATAGAGCAGGTTTAAAATATTTTGAACCTTTGCCATCAACCTGGAATTTGAGCAGCATTACTCAATTTTCCATACCTTTTTTTCTGAACCTGGCTGCACAGTAAGAAAATTTGAGGTGGTTTTCTATAAACCTGGGTGGCTTCGTGTTTTTTTATATAGAAACCATCTGAAGTGTTGTTTTCACTAGGTTCACCAGGCAAAAGCTTGGTCATTTCAGCTGAATTTCCTTTTGAGGTTTTGGATTCCTTCCAGCCCTAAGCTCACACTCAGGCTGCAAAATATTCATATGTGCCTTCTTTGTGAACCTGCTGAGTTTACTCATCTCTCACAGTCAGAACTCAGAGGTTCTAGCAAGAGGTGAAGTGATGCACAAGGGATGAATAGCCCAAGCCTATAAGGACCTTGATGTGCACAATTTACATTACTTTTTTAGGAGTGTCATGCATGGAGCACACCTAAATCATCCTACTCCTTTGGCAGAACAGGTGATGTCACCAGACAGGAACTCAGAGTTTAGTTCCTGTCACTTATGCAGACTTCCCCTGCAGTTTCAGACAAGTCAGCCAGGGGAAAACAATCCAGGTCACATGGAAATGAATTACAAAACTTTCATTGACGTGCAGCCAGATGCAAGCCAGACTTCATCTTAATCTGCTTGCATCATAGCTCTTGATCTTCCACCTGAAGCCGTTTTACTTCATCCTACTTTTGTCATAGCCATTTGGACTATAAACTCTCTGAATGAAGTCTCTGTACAGTATTTCGGATCAGCAGGAGCTGATCTCAGGTGGGACTTTCAGGTATTCCTGTCTTGCAGATGTCAGACAGTAATAAATGAGAAGCACGTGCACTTGACCTGAATGGAAACAACTGGAGAAAACAAGTGCAGAGGATTTCATCTGACAAGACCACAGTGCTGCACTACATTGTTAAACTCTCCAATGTCCTGCAAAAGTGCAGAATCTTCCTGTAGACTCTGCATGCAGGACAGAAACACTTCTGGCACAACAGAAAGCTGTATTCAGTGGCATGGTATTCACATTAAAAATTGGGTTTACTCAATATTTTATTTCAGCTGACTGGTTGGATCTAGGCACAAATTACATAAACCAGTAGAACAAAATAAACGTTTAAATACCTTAATTATAAGTTTATAAAGCACTTTTCACCTTTGGTATTTTGTAGACATTAATGCCAACAGGAAGTGAAGAGAGAGCTGAAAGATGTGTACTTACTTCTAGGTTTAGTTGTACCTAACCTCCAGGTCTCTCCATGAGAGTATCTGCCAATTTACATGTTCAGCACTTGCACATTTCATATTAGATCCATCTTGTTTCTAGGCTGCAAGTCCTGCCAACACCACCATAACTCACTGCATGTACTTTCATGCCCACAGCCATTTGAGAAGATGCTGAACAAGTAATGCGGCTCACTTCCACATATAATATTCTGCCCTAGTGACTATAAGCATGGACTTAGACAGGACCCCTTCAGTTACCACCTGTACAAATACAGCACTAATACTTTTCAGCATGGCAGGCAATGGTTTCAGCACATCCAGATACAGCTCTATCTTCAGTTTAGTTTCCTGCCCCCTCCCTCCAATTTACACAGGCACTTCTAATTTCCCCCATTCTTCCATTGCTTGGAGATGCTTCTGCCATTTTGCGTGTATCTTGCTGCTTCCCCTCCAGAGACTCAGGGCTGTTCTTTCAGCAGCTTTCTAACTCTTCACCTTTTCCTATCTAAAGGAAGCTGCCCTTGTTCTAAGCTAAGGAGTAACTGCATCCTCTCTTTTAAAGAGAGGAAACAATGCACTCCTTGGCTGCATCCATGCAAGTAAACTAAATGTGCTAAGGAATGTTCCCTGGCGCACAGCACATCTGGCACAGAATATGCTGCCTCAATCCCATTCATTTCTCTTGCCCGCCAAACTGGGGTGAGTGCATCCAAAGTGCCTACTGGGAACTGCCCTTGGCATAGATTAATTCCCAAGCCATACTTGGGAATCGTCTAGGAAAGTGCTATCTGACCTGGGTCAGAGCATTGCCAGCATCCATGCTAACAACTTATTAGAGAAAAGTGGTCTTCAGCTCTCAGGAACATTCCCTGGCATTGTTAATTTGCTAGTCAGTCTAGTCTTGATTCCTGTGCTGTTAGCTAAGCACGCACGGTTGACAGTATGTATGGTCATATTCTTCTAGTTTCTGCATAACAAATCCTCCAGTGATGAGTATGGTTAGCAAAGCAAAGCTAGAGGTTCAACAGCATTGTCAGAGACAGAAAGATCCCACTGAGGACAGTGGGATATAAACAAACAGCAGGGAAAAAATAAGGGGAATAGGGGAGAGAGAATGGCCTTTTACCCCAAAATATTCCTCCTTACAATTCTTTGTTATATTTCTCTGAGCTTCTGACTCTTTTCTCATCCCCATATGTTTTCTGTATCCCCTGCCACTTCCTCTGTGATCTTTTTTCTTCCCTTCACACCTACTCAAAGCTATTAATTCTGAATCAACTTTGACACACATTTCTCAAATCATTACTTTTCTTCCTATGTTTCTCTACTTTAAATTCTCTCCTACTTATTTTTTTCCTTCCTCACAATTACAAAAAGCTTTTCCGTTTGATTCTCTTACTCCTTTGAATTGTTTTCTTCTGTTAGCCTTTAATCTTTATCATATATTGTTTAAAATCTAGATTCATTCTTGGATTTCTTCCTAGTCTCACAGTTACTTGTTGCCCTCTATTGACATACTTTTCCTACACCCATTCTTTAAAATTCATGATACAAAGATCTTTCCTGTTTGTTTCATAACCATAGTCTCGTTCCATTGTCTCTTGTCTCTTTACACTTTGACTCTTTTCCCAGACTTTCCACTCTCCGTTCTCAAATGAAAACATTCATGGTGAAGACCAAAGTTGTTCACAGTCAAGTGAAGGGAAGAGAACATTTCCATCAGTATCAGAGGGTTTCACCGTGGTGAGCAATCATGCCATGGAGCAGTTTCTTGCCAACTCTCAGGTTGGAAAACCTTGAAATTTGTAGTAAGGCTTCAGTGAGAGCCTGACACACACAGCCTGATACTTGACCTCCACTCCAGAAGCTCCAGCAGTAATTTGTTGTCTTTCTTTGGGGGTCTGCTTCAGATATTTCAATCAGCATGACCTTGCTAATAGTGTATATGTTTTATTTGCATTCATTCCATAGATAATGCCAATTTATCGCTTTCCCAGAACCCTAGTTAGCCCTCTGATTGATACTTTATGTTAACTGGAGTCAGTAAAATAACTTGTGTCTAAAGATCTCCCTTTGCATCAGTGAGAATGGCAGTGAAAAAAAGACCTGAGGTGCCCTAGACTGAAGTTCAGTGCAATGCAATGCCTAAGCATTTATTGAATGTCATTGGGTTTGTTTTGCAGCCACAAATCCTGGTATCAAAGCTAGGTGTTTCTGAAGGAGTCCAAGCATGACTATACTGAAATCCAGCCATTACTGTGAAAGCGCTGTAAGATTTGAGGGAAATACGTATAGCATGCCTGTAACTCTCCAGTCTTTGCTGGCCAATAGCAAGATTATTAGGCAAGTTTCAAGTGGTGGTCAACAGCACCAGCCAGCCTTGGAAAACTTATGAACAAATTGGATGTCCACTAGGAATCCCAGAAGTCCCATGTTAATTGAGCACAGAAACTCAATCAGGAATAACTAATGACATGCTATGGCCTGTAATCTACAGGAAACCACTGAAGTGGTTCTTCCTGACACTGAAGTCTAAGATTCTGGAAAAAAAATGTTTTCACTGAAGATATTTATATTACTGTTTCATATGTGTCTTAAAGTATGAGGTTTTTATCAAATTTTAAATTCAATTTTTGAACCTATTCTTTTTCTGTGAACATCATTAATTTTATTCATCTGAAAATATGCTACTTTGAAAAAATATCAGGGTTAAAAATAAATATATTCCCCCCCTCTTTGTTATTCTCCAAAATTTTCAAAGCTGAGATTGTTTTGGAAGGTCACAAATTAAATTAACTCAGGGATTTAAAAAAAATAAAGGAACCCCAAAAGGTACAGAAAGTTTTGGGAGTAAAGAGTCCCTAGACAGTAGTCAGTACATTTTATTTAGTGTCAAAAGAAAGAAGGGTGCAGGGAGGAAGAAGAAAAGAAGATGAACTGAAAGACCAAAATATTTGGTTCCAGTAAAAAATAGAAATTTAGAAAAAACTGAAAGCTTTTCCTGAAAATTCTGGTTTTGGAAAAAAGCCATTTTATATTGAAATGTTTTACTCCAAGTATTTTTTTCAGTCAGCTCTAGATTAAACTGTTCAAGTTGAACTTTTGCTTCATTAGCTGTTTAGTAGTTTAGTAGTTTCAGGGCAAATCAACAAGACATAGACATGTCTTAATACACTCCCCAAGTATTCCTTTGTGGCACAAACAGCTTAGCATTTTTTTTCTTTGTAGGACTTTACCCCTCCTCTCAATTTTAAGAGCACTTCACAGATTTCATTTGATCTTTCTTGTTCTTTGGTCTGTCTGAAAAATTTTTGTTTAAACTATGTGATAGAAAACGAGATTTGGCAAGGAAAAAAACCCCAAACCAAAAACTTTTTGCAAGGATACTTGCTTTCTGTAGAGTTTTAGTGTTTTCTTAAAAAAATATATATTAAAAAATACATCCAGTTTTGAGTTCTGTCTGAATTTTCTAAAGGAAAAATATTTCCAACTGAACTATTTAAATAATTTCAATGGTGAGTTCTTCGTAACCTTTATCAGTTAATGGATGCATACAGGCAATCACAATTTTGGTTGTAAGTAATACTTTCTATTTTTAATAAGTAACAGAGTCCTGCAGTGAGCTACTGAACACTCTCCATTTCAACTTAACTGGGGGATATTTCTCAGCTACTACTCCAGGCACATAGAGCAACAGTTACTACAGCTTAGCAAAAACTGTAGTTTCTTTGCAACTGCAGCATAAGCACACAATGGAGATACAAGCAATACATAAGAGGTTATAACTGACTCTGAGTAAGCCCACTGTATCTAAAGTGAAACACAACTTTTGGAATCATGTGGGATATACAACTTATTGACTGCATACACCAGACACTAATTTTTGGCAGTTGTCTGTTACATGCATTTTTTCTTGCACTTGTCCTCCACTGTCATTAAAAATTTTGCCAAAGAAAATTTCCAAGGAACCCGGGATTCTGGGGACTGTGTGTAATCCGAGGAATTTCAGGGTGGAGTTAAATATCTTATCAGGGTCTAAGATCTAAGTTTGCTGGCTGTTCTTACAGATGAGGTCCTCTACCAGGATGAGGGTGGGTGGGGTGTTAAACCCATATCCCAATTTCTTCACTCTCTCGCCCCAACCCCCCATTCTAGTATATTTTTGCCCAGAGCTGTAATACCAGTAGGGGCGAGAAAAACATAGTGGCTTAGCTCTTCTTCCCATTTACTTCAAACCAACCTCAGCCAAGATAGTACTAGTGAATGAAACAAAGCATCTGAGTCTTCTCCCTCAAAAAAAAAAAAAAAAAATTATGAGCACCTGTTTTATTTGCAGATACACAAAATTTTAAAGAAATAACAACAGTCCTGTGCATTGCTGTTTATCTTCTCATCACAAATGCCAGGTGCATATATCTTCTCACTTGCTTACAGGTCTTTTGGGACTGTAATCAGTGGCATACTCCAGTACTCAATCCAGTACAAAGATCTTTTCTTTAAGAGAGACAGACCTTCCCTCAAATTGATGTTACCCTTTTGGCAAGGGCATGGAGTTGCCGAGTCCCATCTTGCTGTTTTCTTTGCTTGTGGCTAGAAACCTTTCTTGGCTCACTACCCAGCCAGCCAGTACTTATTCTCTCAACAGTAATAATCACATCCAAATTAGATTTGCTGTTAAACAACGTCTCATTTCTTTCAGAAACAGGAAAAATGAAAACATGTATAGGAAAGTCTTTATTCCTATTCACAGCAACAGGATGCGGGGTTACAATGGGTCATGAAAGCATATGGTGCAAAAGGTGAATATTTGTTGAGACCCTGCGCTCTTGAGATCAGGCCCTAGAAACTGCATTTTCTCCATATGGGTTTGAACATTCCTACTGGCAATGATTATTTGTTTCAATTCACACAAAAATTTGATTTTGGGCTGACCGCAAGTACTTATTTATTTTGGGTTCAACCACTGAATCTCCCCCCTCCAGCCCCAAGTAACTATTTAAAAAAAAAAAAAAAAAAACCACCCAGAAAAAATCAACCACTTCTACAATTCCAATCCAGATTGTATTTCTTAGGCCAGAGTTTTACACTGCTTTCTCCCTCTGAACGAAGAAGTTCCTGATCCTTTCTATACATGCAGGGCCACACAGTAAATAGGGTAAGATAATTGACCTTAGTATTTGCTGTAGACATTTCTAACTGAGAAAAGAGTTATTCTGCTACTAGCTAAACTCTAGGCACTGGGGGGACAGAGTAATTCTATGTGATAATGTTCTCTAACGTACTTCCCTAAGCATCTGCTGTCAAAACTGAAACTGAAAACACCATGAAGCTACCGTGCGAGTGGTTCTGGTAGCTTCTCAAAAAGAATATGCCAGATCTAGAAACAGTGATGATCAAAATATTGTTAAGTTTCTATCCGAAGTGAATGAAAAAAAGAATTTTAATTAACAAGGTGTGATTTAACTATGGAACTCCATGCTGCAGGATTTATAAAAAATAATAGCATACACAAACTCATGAAGTGTTGAAATATTTTTATAAGAGCCAAATAAATCAAAAACCATTAAACACAGATGCAATGTCTGGGCTTGTAAGCTTCTATCTCAGGGAATTATACCAGTGGTAGTATCTGTCCGTACACTACCCTTTTATATTCTTTCCCTAAGTACGTGCCATCAGCCACAGAGAGAAGACTGGGACACATAGATTTTGTCTGACCTGATTGCAGCAGTTCTTACAAAATCTGCCCATTTTATCTTACCAGCTTGCAAAATAAGTTATATCCTTAATCTCTTAGACTCCATACAGAATTTCCACTTTCCTAAAAATTTCAAAACTGGCAGATGAATAAGTAGTGTTTTGGTTTACCTTTATTTCTAACTGGGATAAGAAAATTTACATTGGCGATTGAATGTTGAAATCTGTGTTGCTGTAGCTTGCAACAATTTAGTTCAGAGTATGCTGTTTTCACATTTATCTGAAATTACTTTTCTTTCCCATGTCTGCAAGGGAGACACTGCTTCTGTCACCTTTATTTACAAGTAAAAAATACCTTCTGAGCTTTTTTATTTTCTATTAATATAATTACTACTGTTATTTGCTAGAATGTCAGGCTTAAACTTTATTTAATATTAAAGATTTTCAGCAAGGAAGAATGCATACACATACAGAAAGAATGAAAGTTCAGTGTTCTGCAGTGGACCATGTAGATATACTTTAAAGAACATATTGGAAAGGATGGCAGCTGTCTCACCATATTAACAATACTGATCAATAATGCAGGAATATGTGATACAAGCATAATTATGCCCCAATATATCTTGAAAAGTATTTGAAAATATTTCTAGGTGAAGTTATTTGAATCTGAGAAGAAGCATAAGCAGAACACCACCAAAGAGTTAAAACTTGTTGGTTTGGTTTTTTTTCCCAAATAGGTACATTGCTTCATTGAAAAGGGCTGTGATGTGCTAGAAGAACTACTAACAACTTGGAGTTCATTCACACAAATACTTATGGTTACATGACACCGGTAACTTTGGGCACCAGTAATATTGGACCAACCAGAGATTACCCACTAAAAGAGCCCTACTGTTATGGCTTAGAAGCTGGGCGATGATTCTGAACTGCAAAGTGAGCATCTCAGCCTTTACTGCGGAACAAAAAATTACTGGTTATATGACCTATTTGAGGAGCTGATGAAAGATTGTTTCATTTAATGAAAGACAATATTCCTTCAGCATATTAGACATTGTAATGTAACACAAAGGACTGCTGGTATTTCCTGGCATTAGCCATAGGATATGGGTTGGATCATAAAAGACCCAAACACTGAATTTGGTAGCTAAATTATATCACTTCACCCTCAAGATATTTTTTAATCTTGGAAAATTAGATAAGAAAAGCAAATGTTTCAACCAAAACCAAACTACCACGAATGATTTCAAGCAATTAGTAAAGCCAAATCAATACCTATACAAGAGAAGACAAGGCAAACTCTCAGAATTACGCACACCCACAACCAGATTGTACCGATGGCTTTTGGATCTCTGTTAGCAATAACCACCTCTGATTATGGTTTACCATCACAGTGTCACTATGCACTCTGAAGCTCATGATGCTGCCTAACCAATTCCGAAAGCGGAAGCACTGCTGGAGGTTCATACTTACTGTTCCTGTGGCTTTCCTTTTCGAATGGCTGCATTGGCTTTACATTTGTTCTCAGAAAACAGAAAGCCAGTGACTCCTGATGTTCTCTTCCGAGAGCATTCACCATTATGAGTGCTTATAAGAAAGGGCATTGTTAAGATCATCAACTTATTCCCTTAGCAGAAGTCCCATTGCTTTGCTTGAAATATTCTCAGACACACTAACAGTAACTATTGTAAATTCTTGGAATAAGTTTCTGCCTTATTCGTCATTCTCGATGTATAGTTCTTTTGGCTAACCACAGAAGGTAGTTAACTACCTTCAGTTCAACAAATCCATTACATTCTGGCACTGAAGCTTTTGTTCTTCTGCCCCTAAGTCTCTAACATCATCTTTGTACAGTGAGATAGATGTATGATATGTTTT
The DNA here is from genome assembly GCA_004320125.1 of Scolopax mira. Lineage (NCBI taxonomy): Eukaryota > Metazoa > Chordata > Aves > Charadriiformes > Scolopacidae > Scolopax > Scolopax mira. Next base: position 100,082 of record BJBW01003202.1, on the reverse strand, counting down.
GCAATAGCGCTGTATGTGAATAAATTTGTTAAACTCTCCAGAATATATTCTCATAACCAAACTATTTCTGCTAACCTATGCAAATATTCAAAAGAGGTTGGCTGAAAAGAGTAGAAATTTATGGACTGCTGAACACAATCAGTTATTAATTCATCTGGAATCCTGTGTGCAGGGAAAGGGAGAGGGGGTGTGTCATACTTCAAATTTATAAACAGTTGCTTTATGAGATGTAACATGTAGCAATTTAAATTTAAACAAGACTTTTTTTCCATCAAATAATGTAATCCATACAAATTACGAATCAAATTCAGACAAAAGCAAGTTCTTCCTATTGTTTCAACTTCTTGTTTGTTTTTCAGCATTCTGTTTCTTAGAAACATGTTAATGTTTAAAACCTGATAATGTACTCAGGTCCTTGGAGTAAAGAAAGCTAGACTTTATGAGCCCTAAGGAGCAGAAAAGATTATTTAAAATCCCATTATCACTTCTCCAACAGTCATCACAGAGACATTTTGACACTACCTAGTGACGCCCTCCCCATCTCAGCATGTTTTGTTAAACTTCCAACACCTATGCAAAAATCTATGCTTAGGCAAGAATCTCCCTGAAAAAGAGTCCTCATAGACCACTTCACGTTTCCTCTCCTAATCATAGATATTCTAATCATGCTCTTTTCAAGTGAGGATCTCAAATTGAAGGGGTTCTTTTTCAATTTTATGGACACTTCATGAGGCTAAAAGGGCTATCTGTAGAGTAGTTTCTATCATATAGATTCCTGTGATATATGGTCTGTTTTTACCTCAAGTGATTTACGAGCATGTTCATGAAACCACTCAGAAATCAATCCAATACCCAACAGTTGCATTTTTCAATCTGGATATAGTTCTACCGCAGTTAAATCTGTGTGTTGAAAGGACATGTCCCCAGATTGTCTTCTTTCAGAAGGGCAGTCTAAAATCATCTAAACTTGTATCAATTTGAACTTTGTTAAACTGAGAAAAATTGGTTTCAGCTCCTCTGTAGCAGTCCCCCAAATCTTTCCTCTTGTAATCACAGCAGTATTTGTTATTTTCCCCTAGCAATATGCTCGCTCGGTGATATGATAAGTCAGGGAATAGATTTGCTTAGAAATAGTAATGAGTTTGTGAATCTCTGGGTGGCCTTTTTCTTTTGCAGTTTCCACTTGTCCAATTACCTTACTTACATTCAGTTACATTCCTTTGTCACAACACACAAATCGTAGTAGGTTTCCTAAATAACCAGTTTCACTCATCTCAACTGGATATTAGTAATCACTCAATTTAAAGCTTTTTTTTTGCTTGGCATGCTTTACAATAGATTTTATAACGTATAACAATTTCTGTCCCAAATAAGCACATCATCAATCATTATTTCCAGTCAAAAATATTTTGGTACATCTTATGTGTCAGTGAATGCTGCAGTGAAACACTTGAACTTATCTGCCCAAAGAGAAGATTCTAACTCAATATGCCAAAAATCATAGGCTAGACTGAAAAAAAAAACCACAGTAAAAAGTTAAATTTAAAAAAAATAAATCTGTTTGACCTTCACAGCTCTTGTCACAGGCTAAGAGATAACTTGACAGTTTTGCCTACTTCAATACAGGTATATGGTGGCCATACCATCACTTCATTCAGCTGGCACCTGACTCATCTAGTGCATTCTAATTCTGCTAACTCTTTTACTTTGTACCTCAAGGCACTGAAAGGACTGCACGTAGTTTTTGGCAGAAAACGAGAATCTGTATTGTTGCTGCATTACATCCTTAGAACATGTCTCACCATTAAACTACTCACACATTTTAAAAGACTATTTATGCCCCATTCAGTAGATCTGCTAAACACCTTCTGGTTACCAGAATGGCATTCAGCTTTTTTTTCCCCACTATTTTAAAACCTACGTGATATTCATTTAGCTTTACTATGTTTGTGTGATTTTTGCCACTCATATTATCTTTGCTGTGTAAGAAGAGGTTTGTAATTTTAATATTAAGTAGCCACTAACCTTTCTGTTGGCTACTTGATATCTCTATTGCACTGTTTTGACGTCAACTCTCCAGGCACTTGGTATCACAAAACACTATTTTGAAGAAAGCAGATATGACACAGCAGAGGATAATTATATCCATTGCACCATACAGCTGCTTCACACCCAAACTCCCATCACCCTCATAAACAGTATGCATAGAAACTGATCAGACTCACCTCTCTCTTCTGTGCTCTCCCAGGATGCCTATTCTTGAATTTTTCACATGCAAAAGACTTTTCTCTTGTTCCCTGCACACCCCAAGAAAGCACACAAACCCATTTCAGCAGTTCCTATTTCCTCACAAAAGCGTTCCATATTAGAGTAGTCAAGCAACAGATTAGGTGACATAGGCAGGTTGGAAGTTTTTGAGACCAGATTGGATAAAGCTCTAAGTAACTTGGTCTGACGTCAGAACTGGTCCTGCTTTGAGCAGGAAGCCCCTGAATTATTACATGATTCTACGTTTCTAGGTGTGATAAAGTTATAACGTCTTTACTGAGGTTAGAAAAAAATCACAGATTTAATCATGACCATCCTCCTAAAAAACACCTAGAAGCTCCATCTTCCCAGCATGCCTTAAGGCAGCCAGCCTTAATTTTCTTTATTCAGACCTAGCATTGCAATCAGCTGTGGATATTAGCAATCTGGGTGTCTGTTAAGGATGTGCCAACTAAAATGTTATTCACAGATGTATCCCCTTTACACAACAAGAGGCATGCAGTACACTTCCTCTGATTACTGACCCATTATTATGATCGTTTAGACAACAAATGAGATAGCTATTACTACTTCTTGCATCTTGATTTTAGAGTAGAAATACACCAATAAGCAAGGTCTGAAACAAAATACAAGATTATAGGAAAGTGGGCTGGATGTTCCCAAAGAAAACTTAAAAACATATATGTATTCCTTATGGTTTGTGGAAGCTCTTGTACCATGGATACTAGTGCAAATCCTGTCTCTGCTGGTACCAATGGGAATTCAATGAGGAAGTCATGTTTTCATCCTTGGTTAGAGAACTTTATCCTGCTAATATTAACATACCTTAAAACTTTCTGAGATGTGGTATATTAAGTATTTGCAAGATTACAGCCTAAGATCTAAAACACTCATTTAGTTCTGGACAGAAAAAGTAATAAAATGAACCAGAATCTAAAATAAGATCCAGATCTAATAACTATCTTCTGCAAATTCTGAGACTCATAAATATCTGTCCATATCTGAGCAGTTAACTGAACCTATTATATATGTGAGTAGCTTAAACTTTTGTAGCCCTTTTTGGAAATTTGACCCCAAATATGCAAGTCATTTAAGTTGATGCCCCTCCTAAACAAAATGCTCCAAGCTGCATACTGAAACATTTGCAGAACTGGGGTCTTACACATTGAAATGTAGTTACTCATTCAAGAAAAGCCACTCACAGATATTACAGTGTGAAATCAAGACTGTATTTTCCTACATATCTGTCCAATGTCTAAAACTTTTAAGTTTTCAACATGAAAAGTAGTGTAATTACAGATGTATTATTTTTGTTTTCATTTTAACTATTATGTGTTTTATTTGTTGGTGTATTTTTTTAAATACAATTTTTACTGTATACATAAAGGCTTCATTTTCCAAGTATATTCATTAGTTCCATGTCATCTAAGAATGTTTATGTTGATTTTTTATTTCGTATATGGAATATAGGTACCACAAGGACAGGGAGAACATTAAAAAATGAAACTAAGTTAGCAATGTAACAAAATATTGTCCCAGAAAAATCTCTTCAGGAAGAAGAACCTCCAGACCTTAGATTGCTAGGTGAAAAAGACAATTCTAAGCAATAATTTCCTACAAAAGATGAAAGTCTAGCCTACCTTATTAGGCTGTGTACTTCTATGTTCTTGAAGTGGGAAATATTTTCTGTGTTTAGTTTGCATCACTGATCTCTTTCTATAATTTAAATACTGACCATTCAGCTTGATTTTCCTTTCTAATTCTTATTTTTATAGTCTTAAGACTTTGGTCTGGCTCAGTTTATCATTTTAGACCACTGTTGGAGTTTCATTTTGAGATACTCTCTTAACTCTTAGATTAATTTTTAAGTCCTAATATCACTATATGCGCTGGTGGAAGGAGTGATTTATTAAGACCACTCTGGAAAGCAATAGTCTGTGCTTGTTAAAAGAATTATGCTTTGGTTGCCCATGTCTTCCTTATCTGAGACTGCTGCCAGAATTATTTTCCTCCCACTTCTTTCAAGTGCCTCCCAGCTGAATAATTACTCCAGATTTTTATTTGGCTGTTACTTACCTACCTTGGACACGTGAAATGCTGGCCTTGAAAACTGGATCCTGTTGTATAAAATGACCAGTTCCTCATTTTAATTTTTCTACTATTAGAGTAAATCAGAAAGTGTCTGCAAGGATAAGCCTATTCAAACCCTACTGTAAGACTGGACTTACAGGAAGGACATCTTCAATGCGAATAGACATTATAATTCCTCACTATTGATTTAGTGCATACCTTTTAGAACAGCCCATGTCCTTTACTTTCACCCTACTATCCAAACCAGACTTTAAGAAGACTTTAAGAAGACTTCAGCGTTTGGAAGTATCTGACTTTTGTTTCTCAACAAAATCATCTGGAGTTCTACATTTCTGGGAGAAAAGTTCCATGCTCAAAAGTAACCCCATTGTAACAGAAACTGGCAAATGTCACTTTGGCAGACATTATTTTTAAATAAATGCACTTGTCTTTTTATGGATATTTCATCTTCCTAAAGCTCATTATTAAAAAAAGGGTATGGTTTCTTATTTTGAACATACAGTTTCTTTGTATGCAGCACTAGTATGTTTCCTCAGAAAGTATGGGGCCAAGGACGAGTCGGTACAGAGAGCAGAGACCAGTCGGTACTGAAGTAGCACTAGGATGGTAGAAGGTTACTATATTCTTACTGGTACACAATACAATTTTGCAAGCATATTAGGCAACTCTGGCATCAGGGAAATGAGAGGTCACCAGACCGTAACTCCAAGCCCTCCCTTTTCCAGTGAGAGAGAGTCAAGAGGGTCATCTTGGTCCTATCAGTGCCTGGGGCCAAGACCCTAGCCATGACAACCTGGCCATCTCTATTTTTCTGCTGTGCACAGTCCAGCTCTGACTTATCCCCAAGCACCCCAGACAGATTAGGGCTCTGTGACATTTAGCCAATTTTCAGTGTTTCTCTTGAACCAGATTTACAGCTGTGCCTCTTAAATTTTTCCAGAAGACTGTAACTGTCCATTATTAGCAGCTCACTGAACACAGTATGTCACTAGTGTCACCCTCCTTCCACTGCATAATTTGATAATCAGATAAAGTTATATTTCACTTTTATTTTCCATAATCATTACAATCTTTGTTGTCATATGCTAGACAATTAACATTATTTCTAATCTCCTGGTTTTGTCTCTTATGCACATAGATTGTGAATTAAGACAGTTGGATAAGGCAGTACAAGTACTTTGTCATAGTAATATACTGTTCCCTTCTCTAAAATCACTGCCTTAGAAAGCACTGGGTTTCTGATGCTCACTGTGGATTACCCTTTAGTCACGTCCACACTGCTAAAACAGGGCAGAGTGTTCCCAAGGACTGCTCTTGTTATGGTATTTGTCTTGGAATGCCGTATCTGTCCTCACAGTATAGGCTTTTAGTGCACCTTAAATGAAGCCAACTTTAGTCCATGTTTTCACTGACAGGTAGTTTTAGGGATACTCTCAAGCCTTTGCTACACAACTGACAGTTCCTTTTTTTTTCTGATGTATTTGCATCTTGCCAACTCTAAAACTTCTGGCTCTGCCCTATATCAAAAGTTTGACTCAATTCAGAACCTTCAGGATGCTTTAATCAAATAGCAACTGTCTCCAGTGGGTAAGACAAGTTGGCCATCAAGTCTTATGCTCATGCTCTGTGAGGAAGATAAGTACACCTGGAAGCTCTGAGGGCAACACACAGAACTTAGACAGGCTCCAAATGAAGGCGATCAAGAAATCACATTCCTCACAATTCACTTGTTCTCCTCTCTGTGATTAACCTAGCCTCCTTGCTTCCAAGTGGATGCTGTTCTCTATCCCACGTGCTTCTATAAATTTCTCTAATCATTGACTCTCCGCAGTTCTCTGACGTCCATATCTGTCATTGCTGTGCAGTCCTGTTGCCAGCATCTCTCTAATTTCTTCTGATTTGCACACCCCACATTACATTCCCACCTTCATTACCTCATGTAATCCTTCAGAGGTGCCACAAAAGCTTAGAAAACAATTCTCTCTGGATTCTTTCTTCCTCTAATACCTGCTGAAAAGCAATATCAGATGTTTTCAGAAAGACTAGGTAAGCAGTGAAGCTGAAAAAGAATCCCTTTCTTGCTCAGACAAAACAGAGAATGAGAATGCATGCAAATAGTCTAGCGTGTTGTGATCTTCCTTTTTACTTCTTGTTAAGAGAAAAAGAGAAAGGTCTTGAAAAGACCTTTGCCTGCTTCTTCCAGCAGCCCTTACTGAGTGCTTTCCCAGGCAGGTAACCAGTTAGAAGAACTTTGCCCCATGTTGGACCGGCATTCCATAAAGAGTTGGAAACTTCTGTAATATTGACCACAACACTGAGCCTTAGCCTTCATCAAAATACTGTCACTTATGAAAGCATTGCAGGAGTTCTCGAACTCCATTACTGTATGCTTTCCAAAAATCTGTAAGTTTTTTATTTAGAAGAGTTTTATCCAGAGATGACTTCTGGAGATGAATCATGAGAGATTAATAGAAACATACTCCAGGTATAAAATAACTGAACTCCTTTGCATTTCAAAAGAAAAAAGAAAGTAATCTTTTCTTTCCAGGTGAAAAACAACAACATGGAATAGTTTTTTAATCTCACAGAATTAATGCCATAATCTTTTTAATGCCTATTTCATTATGACCTTGACAACATGTAAAATAAAGTTTTTATGGTCAAAGTTTCAAAGCAGGGTTTTATAACTTTTGATCAACCTTTGAGATAGAATTTGAAACCACAGAATTAAAGTGAAGAAGCTGAATTAAACACAGACCATTACCTCAGCAGCAGTGAATCAAACTGACAAATCATGGGCTATAAAGTCTTTTTTTTTTTTAAATCATGTAAGTACCTGGGGCTTGACCTTATTACACTTTTTTTTCCCCACAGCCAGTGATGCCTAGAATGTGCAACACACATAGCTCTTGAAAATAAGCTACATTCTACATCATGTCAGGGGATGGTGTACACTATCAGGGAGATGAAAGAACATGAACTTAAATAATCTGTGAAATAGTAAACTTACCTGGACTGTAGCCTTAGTGTTTATTTGCTTGTGAGTTCCTTATCTACATGTTTCCAGGAAAAAAAATATCAATTACATCATACAACTTTCAGGTACAAAGGCTTTAAAGAAAAGACCAGAAATTGTATGGTAGCACAAGTAGAATGCACATTTAAAGAATTAAGCTGTTTTGCCACTCACACGGACTTAATGTTGCTGTGGGTAATAAAGGCTTACATTTTTCAACTGTTGGAATGGACACATTCCATAAGATGTTTCTGGTCTTAGATTACCCCTTTAGCATTCAAAACTAAGAGGCAGAAAACTTTATGCATCATGCCTTTGTCTCATAACAAGAAGCATGGAAGGGTACACATGAAGAAGACTTTCTAGGTATCAGTTACAACCAGATGAGGATGCACAACAACATCTAGATGAACTGTCCCAGGAGCAGAGCAGGGAAGATGGTATTAGCACTCCCCTTCTCTCTATGAAAGGAAAACATGACTTTGTCCCTTTTTGGGAAAAAAGTTTACTTTCATCTGTGTACACAAATCCTGATCCAAAGCTGCTGAAATTAACACAAATATTTGCATGGACTTCAGAGGACCCTGAATCAGACCTAAAATGATTTGATCTAGCTGGCATGTGGAGATGGGGGCAGAGTTGAGTTTCTTGCAGTCTCATGGTTCTTTGCCCTCTTGTTCATCCCATTTGGTGAGGAGTCCCTGTACCACTAGCGCTCAGGCTGGGGCCACTATCCCAGTTGTAACATTGGTCAGGGAACAAGGGTGTCAAAGAAAGAAAGTGGGGGAAGGATGGTGGGAAACTTATTCTTCAGTGGTGCTGAGTAAGGATTGTGCTTACTGTTTCCGATCCGATCATTACAAAACTATTTATAACTGTCCTTGCAGGAAAGTATACAAGATATTAATGAATGCTATACAGCAAACAGCTGAGTCACAATGTCCCACCCTCACATTCTCCAGCAATTGAGCTCAGTCATCTAGGAAGTGCCAGAAGCTATAATGCATTTTTATAAAAGGGAGCATTCATATCTTTTAGACAGCTGATGTCTGCCTGCTGTTGGCTGCTGGAATTGTAGCCTTCATCACAATTAAGAGTGGTCACAAATATTCCCATAAACTCAGTAGTCATCCAACAGTGTGGTGTGAGCAGAGACACAAGAGTCAGAACAGAGCTAGCAGGTGAGCCAAGGAAGTTTTGGCTGTCCCTTAGAAAGGAAGACTTCTGTAATGTCATTTAAGCCTTCTCCAAAATCAGCTGCACTGCAGTGGCAAAAAAACCCTAACTTTTTAAGACGTCCCAGCCAGGAGGAAAAGATTCTCTGAAATTACTCTGAACAGATGGACTTTGTAATTTCAAATGCTAAGTCTACATGTTAGCTACGAGTTAAATTCAATTGTGCAATCAAAAAGTATGGTTTAAAACTTGACTTCCAAATCAAACAGCCCTGTTCTCATCTCTCTGTAAGTTCTGACAGCCTTGCCCAGCTGACTGACTGCAGTTGTTACCAGCCTCAGCCTTAATGCTCTATGTTGTCACTTTTATTACATGGCCACCTCTAAAACACTGTTTCCAAACAGAACTGTTAACCAATAATGCATTTTCTGTTATCAGTTAAATAAACAATGTTTGGTTTAATATTAATCAATTATCACATGTTTATCCAGGGAGTAGGGACACAGAAGCTTAAAGAGTAAGTTCTGTGATTGAAAACATTCCCCATCTGGTAACTGCAAAACTATTTATAATTGGCCCTGTAGGACAACATGTAAGATACTAATGACACAAGAACATCCTGTAGATTAGATGTGCCTTATCCCTGCCCACAGAATACTTTCCTGTGCATCCCAAGATGCTTTTTAACCCTATCCTTCCTATGAGGTAGTTTCAGATTGCACCCTCAAAATTCCAGGGGCAATACAGTCCGAGCTAGATTAGCATCAGTGCTGATACCAGATCAGCTTGGGAAACAGAAAGGTATGTCCAGAGCTCTACAGGAGCAAGGAAAAGAATGGGGATAGGAAGAATATCTAGATAGGAATGTTACAAAAATGTGATATCCAGAGGCACATGAGAAACCGGGCGGACATTAATGTCCAGCATGATCTATGAAGGAAAGGGAGTGTTCAGATCATACTGGAATAGAAAAGTTTTCAGGAACTTGGTACTTATTCTTGGTTTATCATTGCAGTTCAGGATGGAGGGTTTTTTTAACATTTTTGTTTTTATTTGATATTTAGTTGCCAAAATTAACAGCCCTACATATAGATTGGATATTAGGAAATCTTTCTCCACTGAAAGGGTTATCAAGCATTGGAACTGGATGCCCAGAGAAGTGGTGGAGTCATGGAGTCACCATCCCTGGACATATTTAAAAGACAATTGGACGTGGTGCTTAGGGAAATGGTTTAATGGCTGGTTTTGCAGTGTTAAGTTCATGGTTGAACTCTGTGATCTGAAAGGTCCCTTCCAACCTGGACAATTCTATGATTCTATGATTCTAACCACAGAAAGCTGTAGGTGTTATAAAATATGCATACAGAATAAAAAGTCAATTGTAGAAGAAAAGGACTAAAGAGAAAATACAGTGGGTAGTAACAAGAAATATACTTTCTTGTTCCTTTCAGTAATGTCATATTGATATATATATACTGAATGTGTCAGAATACTGGGCAGAGAAAAAGAAGTATTTATTATGCCTCAGAAAGAGGTAGTACAGAGATCTTAGTCCAAGTACACAAATCTGTCACCATGAAAGATGAAGTTAAATCCTTGGAACTCCACCTCATCCACAGCCTGTAAATCATGGGACTGAGGTCCATAGAGCATATATATTTTTAGGTGTATCTGTGACAGAGGCCATGAGACAGAGGCCCTGATGCAAAGTTATCAAAAGTCAATGGAAGTCTCTCATGAAGGACTATTCAGTGCACTTTAGGGACTGGAGTTCAAAACTCCAAATTATGGGAATACTTCGGTTTTCCTTAGCTATGATAAGTTTGTCCCTTCTCAGTTAAATAAGGCAAGGTTTGTAATCTTTTTTCACAGCGCTCTGATCAAGTATAATTGTTAATCAATACATAGAACTAGTTCAAATTACTGACAGCAGTCTATTGTGAATAATAATAATATTTTATTGACTTTTTTTTACCTTGTTGTGGCTTTCCCACATTGTTAAATACTAGGATAGTAGAAGAGAGAGGATTTTACTCCTCCAAAAGCTTTCTTGAAGTGTTTGGTTTCAATCATTTGAGATCTATAATATAGATATAAAATAGCTTGGTTGCTATTTTTGAACCAAGAGCTACCACTTCTCTATCCTGACATTCATTAGTGGAATGTACTTGGAAATCCACCTTCTCATGATTTCTTTTGCCCTAGTTCTGTTAATATTATCTTTCATAGGAAATTTTGAGATGGTCACATCTGGAGGCAGAGAAATGCAATGTATCCTGAAAATGATTCCCAAAGTGAGATATATGGAAGCATGCTATAAAACTTGGATAATATATGTATTAAACCAAAACTGAACAGAGAGAATAAAGTCATAAAACAGCTCATTCAAATCCAGATAACTGCCAATCATTACAGGTTAGATTATTATATTGTCTAAATTATTGTTAAAAATGATAGCAAATCTCCAAGCAGCTCTACAGGGGCTGTGCACCTTTTGATTCCTGATTTTAACAGCTGCTTACCTCTGCATAGGTCTGCTGCAAGTGGAATCTTGGTTCTACACATTTTTCTGTCCAGCACAGATCGGTTCACGTCAAAAGAAAGGCAGCTAAAATACCATCCTCACAGAAACACTGTCAGCTAGAGGTTCCTGTCAGTGACACTGATTTTTTTCATACTTTAAAAATAATAATTCTACAGGTTTTATTTTTAGGTCTGCTGAAATGCAAAGCAAGAAATAAAAAGTCCAACTTTTTATTTTACATAGTCATATAAATATTTATATATAACAAAGAACTTAAGCTTTCCTCTCTCTTATTTAATCTAAATGAACAAAACCAAAGCAAAGCAACCCTCCCTGCTGCCCCAGGGTTTAAGATAACAGGTTACACCTATATCAGACACTTAAAGAAGCCTAGTCTAGATATTTCTACTATTATCCTAGTTTTTGAAGAAAGCCTACTACAGCTGCCTGTACAATGACAACCACAAATGTCATTCAGCACTTGAAACCCACACAGACAGCAGGAATGGTTGAACACGGGAATAGACTGGCAAGCCCATGGCATATCTGTTGGCAGAGAATGCTAACAGGAAGGTAAAAAGTGTTTGTCCAGAATGACATGTGGGTCTGGCCTTGAGTCAGAAGAAATGGTCTGGATGGCCAATATGAAGTTGTTTCTCAGCCTATTTTCAATTAATTTTTTGAGTGAAACAATAGATTAGCTTTTTTTTGCAAACTTTGGGGTCACACCGGATGTGCTTACACTTACAGTGTCACCGGTTACACCAACCACACAGAAAGGTCAGGAAATAGGGTGGGATTTCCTGTACCGTGAGAATTGGGTTTCCTGCTTTCACTTGCTCTTTATCATATTATCTTTTTTTCATAAGCCTGTTGACAATTATCATTGAACCAGCTGGTTTTCTTCTTTGCCTTCTCCCTGCCACTACCCTTTTAGATACCAAGAATACAGAGGAGGCTAAGACAGCCTTCTAATACTTCAGTGCAGAATGCAAGGCTAGCAAGAAGTAAGCTGCCAGCAATAGTAGCAAAAGGCAAGTTTTCTGAGCTTCCAGAGGAGGAGGATGTGTGGTAGGCTGGTCCCAAATGTGAATGGAAATAGAGTCATTTACCTGTAATGGATTATTTGGATTGTAGGTGAATTTATAACCATAGGTCAGATTTACAGGTACTCTTAGTTTAAGAGCATTGCATCACAACCACAGCTGTGCTTGCAGGCTCAGCTCACAGGCAGGAGCAGCTTAGTGGGTGGAAAATGCTGCCTATCACCCTATTTGTTTGTTTGTTTATGTATTTATTGCAGATACATACTGCAATGCAATGCCGTAGAACAATCTTACAAGGGAAGCTAGAGAAGGGAAGAGTTCACAAGGTTATAATTGTGGTTTAAATCTTCCCTGAAAAGGCATGATACTTAATAAGTTTACCCCACTTGAGTTCTAGAGAAATTTCTCTGCAGATCTATAAACCAACACAGAGTACTAATATTTCTGGAGGAATCTAGGACAGACTGTGAATTCAATACAGAATAATTTTCCTGTTAGAGTATCCTATATGTTCTTATGCAAGGTTATCATTCCTCAATAAATTCTGGAGGACTTTTCCATAAGAGCACATTATTAAAAAAGTAATGTGTACATACAATGCTGGACATACGAAAATGAGAATAATAATGGGTAGATATTTTTGAACACACATTCAAACCAAATTCTCCACTGATGCAAATTATCCTGAACCAACTGAAGCTGATTAATAGCAGGTTAAGAACCCATTCCCAAATTCTATCTTATTGGCTTGGAAACGATTTGCAATATTTATTTTTCTCCCTAAAGACAGGATTCATGTAAGTTGAATTTCTAAGGAAGGCCAACACATGGAGTTGAAGTTGATATACTATTTGAATATGATCAGATAAAGATTTGTTTATTTTTGTTAATCCCAGAAGATGGGTTTCAGTGGGTTAAGCCTAGCTACAGGATCCTAAATTATAGCATAAATTTCACAACCTCCATGTGTCATGCCTTTTTTTTATCTACAAATTAAGTGGCACTTGAAAAAGATGCTCCCTTGACATCATAAGACCTCTGACTCTTGAAAATGTTCCTGACTCAACGGGAGAAATCAAATGAAAAAGTAGAAGCAGCAGTATCCAGGTCAATTCACTGGGGCAATGAAGGAGAAACTAAGCAATGAATCTGAACTCAAAATAAAAAGGGGACAGGCCTTGTACCCAAACACATGAGACTAATCCATCCTAACAGTCCAGGAGTTGCCAAAGGAAAGAGAAGATGAAGATGAGGTGTTGGCAATGGGTCAAAGAATGATTTTGGAAGCATGAATACCAGAGTGTTAGATGAAAGAAAATTTAAAAGCAGTGGGAGTAAAGTATTGGGTCACAGAGGGAAAAAAATGGGCCGAAGAAGAAAGGCACAGAAAAAAACATCTGCAAGCAGCACTAGTGATGGGGGAGAAAAGAAGCAGGAGACACACACCCAGGTGCATCATTGCCAAGCAGCCTGAAACGAAAACCAGCATCATTTGTGTGGAGGTTTTTTTCTTGCGTTCGCTCTTTAGATCAAAAGGAGAGCAGCAATGCAATCTGCTCTTTGCACAGAGCACTTTCAGCCAAGGGAAGGAGAGTGCACACACTGGAACATCTGTTCCAAGAAGCCACTTGAAAAATAATCTTATAATAGCATGGGGAAAACATCTGTGCAGCATGCACCAGACCACCAGTAGTGCAGCAGTGGAGGAGCAAAAGGGGGAAGGAAGACAGGAGGGAGTGAGGGAGACAAAGTGGAACAGGATTAGGTCAGGGGCAAGTACCCCAGTGAGGGGCATGACCCACATGTGATGAAACTGCTCATTTGGTGTCTTTTCTCTTCTAATCCTCAGCAAGAGGCAGACAGATTTCTCACCCACTGAGCTGTGTTTATTGGCAGATATTACTCAACATGTGCAGCTTTGAAAAATCCCAAACTACAATCAATGTGTTTGAGAGGCTGCAGGAAAAGCTCCCTGTCCGTGGCCTCTAGTGTAGCCCCCACCTCTTCTTCCTCTACTTGCTTTATCTCAGCTGATACTGGAATAAACATGCTGGAAAAACAGTTACTGCTAACTCAGATGGGGAGAAATAGGAAGCCAAAGCACATCTTCACTGTGGGTGAATTTAACCTACTGTGTCTTTAATAAGACAGGGACATTAGTTTTCACCTTCAGTCTCAAAGCAATTAGATTCAGAAAAATACCAGCCTAACCATCACACAAATGTGTAGTTTGTTCTTGGTTTCTCCCTTTCACCTGTTTTATTTCAAGAGAACTGTACACTTACAGTCACCCCTATGCAAGCATCTGTAGTATGACAGCAGTCAGGACACTTCTTACCCCCACCTCGTGACACATTTTACAGGAGTTTTCTAAGTAAAACAGCATCAAATTTACCCAGCCACTGTTTGACTCTGGGTTTTCCAAACAAGAAAAGCCTTCCCAAGCATGTATCTACTTGGCAATTGGAAGAAGAAAGAATCAACAGGTCTTAAGCAAGAACCTGCATACAGAGATTAAAGGGATGCAACTAGGTGCTAGGGAGCTACTAGGAGCTGAAGTACTACCTGTGTAGGTAGGTGCAACCTTCTGTTTCAGGGAAGATAGGAGAAAAAAGCCAGCCTCTCTATCTGCCATGTAATCATATTTCACTGTGGGAAAAGGGGTAACAAAATGAGAAAGTTTGAGTGATTTTTGTAAGTGATATGCAGAGTTATCTAGATACAAAGACACATCAACACTGGGCAGAAGAAAACATACTACATATTATGACATAGCAAAGACTGGGTGTACTGATCCACAGAGGCATTGCATAATGGGATATAGGGTAATTAGATTGCTATATTGGAACAGATCCCTGGGCAAAATGTACAGTTACAGTTAGTAAAGTGTACCGTGCAAAGCTCTTCTTTGAACCAGTCTTAATGCTGTTTTAGACACCCATCTCTTCTATATCATGCCTAGAAAGGCAATAAACGAGACAAAAATTAGCAAAGACATGCTGGAAAGTTAGGATGAGGAGCTGAGCAAGAGAGAGAGGAAGACACTGCCTCCCTCCAGATCTCAAACCAATAAAAAACTTACTAAGTAGGCAAAATGTGAGACATCAGGAAATACCCAGGATCAAGACTCTCTTTTGTTTGATTCACAGGAAATCGATCTTCTTATCATGCACCACCGAAATGTTCCTGGTGCAGGTCTTTCTCATTTCTAGCAATGCTCTGAGAGCTTTGTTTCAATGGATAGACAGGATTTTTCTCTTTTCTTTTGAAGTCTCAAAAATGTACAATGGAAGAGAATGATTTTCTTTTCAGCTCTAACAGTCATATTGGCTCTCAGAATGGTTTTATTAGATTAGCTCCATATACCAATTCAAGGTAGTTATGTATCATAAGCTTAAACAATGATAAAAGGAATATGCCAAAAGAAAGATGCCCTGGTTTTTATTATATTGTCCTAAAATCATACTTTCAGTAAGGCAGGTATGACTTGCTGTAGAAACCAGGGCTTTGATTAAAAGCAGTTTCACTCCTGTCTTTTCTTTTGTGGGACACAAATCCTGTGAACTGAGGTCATTTCCAGATAAGGGATGTGGGAGGGGGAGCCAGAGGAAATGAAACAGGGTATGTAGGCGGGGGCACACAATAAGGGCGTTGTAGGTAAAGATGAACAGCTTGAATTTGACATGGCAAGTGACAGGAAATCAATGGAGTGCTAATGTGTGGGAGGAAACGAATATGACTTTAGCAGAAACATTTAGGACAGATGTGAGGGAGAAAACAGAGGAACTATGGGGCCAGACAGGAGAAGCTTACAGTAACCAAAGCAGAAAACATCTGAGACACTGACAGCATCCTATTTTGGGAGTTTCCTCTTTTCCTTCTCACAGACAAGTCAAATTTTAAGTGAGCTGTTAGGTGTTATGTGAGCTCTAAACCTTTAACAGCTCCAGGACTAATTTTATGTTATGGTGTATAGTGATTGTGCCAAGGTTTTCAAAGAGAGAGCATCATGCAAGGCCGTATCGCCCCTATTCCCTAATCTCATTCATGTGCATGGTTATCGACTGGAACATAATCCAAGAGATCAATATTCAGAATATCCTCCCTCTTTTAATTAGCAGAAGTATCAGAAATGTCACTCTTTAATCCCTTGGTTAGGAAGCATTTTCCCAGGGTGAGTCACACAATGTATTTCACCATCATTAGTATATTATGCTTGTTTTTATCTAACCCTGAAAAAGCGTTCTATTAATCTAGACTAATGACTATTATTCCATGGAATCAGCATTTGGCAAGATCCTTGCACAATACCTCTAATGGAGGCTGGGGTCTGGCACAGTGGGAGTGATTACCTGCAGGAGGAAACAAATACTTCTCCACCTCCTTTGCATGCTAAAAGAAACTCTTATCAAAATGTGGATCCACAACATGATCCTCCAAATCTTGGTAAAGTTGTCTTATTTTCAGAATAGTCTTCAAAGAGATTTTTCCTTTATTAAAAATCTATTGAATGTTCTTGAAATTAGTATCTCTTATGTTGAAGGAGAACTTGCTTCCCTTCGGAGGCAGTATCAGTGTCCATAGCTCCCTAAGATTAATGTGCAACAATACCACATTATAAGGGTATTACAGTTACTTGTGTAACACATTTAATGCAAAACAGAAAATATAACATAGAAAGGTAAAGTTACCAGTAGCACACAACTTTGTTTCATAGGCAGAAGCACATCTTCCTGATAGCATGGCCAACTTTGCTTCTTCAGGGCTGCCTTTCTCAAAATTCATCAATCCTTTGTCCCCATTAGCAGGGCAAGTGACTTGCCTGCTGTATTTAGAATTGTGTCCTACCTAAACATGATGAGCATCATGCTATAGCCCCAGAAAAGCTATCAAACTTACATTACATATAGGTCTTCTACCTTTTGAAATGGAAAGGTAGAGAAAAAGAGAGGAAAAAATATGTAGTCCTGAATGTGACTTACTGAAGTGGTGTTTTGAATTGATTCACTTAGAAATTCCTTGATCCATTTTTTGAAGCTTCTCAGACTATTCAGGTTTTACTCATGGATTAAATAGCTGTAAATTTTCACAGACATACTACATTTGATCATGAATAAGCAGATCGAATGAGTTTAACATAGAATACATTCTTCAGTTCCTCCATAATGATCACAAAAGCCTGGACCACCTTATGAATTTATGGAACTACTTTAAATAATCTCCTAGGGTCAGGAAAGCCTACCACCTCATCTAGAGGAAATGAAGATAATAGATTCAGAGCACTGTAGTTCATTAGGTGGTCCTTACCTTTAAATATCCTTGCTGAAGAAGACAGGTAACAGGTTGTAAGGCTGTGATCACACTCCAGAACCCTGAGCTATACAATCTACCACTGAGTTTGCCTGCCTGTGGAAAAGACTAAGGCTAATAAGATCTGTAGGCACGCGTTAGAGTGAACCCTGAGCCCTGTGAACTGAGTATGAGTGTCTTTCTTCTGAGAATCTCAAATGCAAAAAACACCTTTTTGCAATTCTGAGGGGCTAAGAAAGAGTCAACTTTAGTGATGTTGTGAATATTGTAAAAGTTGTTCCTCACTCAAGGACTTCAACAAGGAGTCAGAAAACAGGAAAACCAAATGTTAGTGGTGACATTGCATTGCTAATGAAGACTTATGCAATGTGTAGGAACAACAGCCTCAGAATCTCTTTGGTTAGACTCTAAGTGAGTTAAAAGAATGAAGAGAGGAAAACCTGATTCTGGCAAAAGAAGGAGTTTTTCTGATCCTGTGAAATAAGTGTATGTCACTAGAAGAATAATTGCCAGCGAGTGAAACAAGGTGGAGACCCATCTTTGAACGACAATAGGTCTCTGTGGAGACATGGAGTGACCAAAAGGGTCTATACCATTGGATCAATAGTTCTCAGAAGATACAATTTTTATTTCAGAGGTTCAATACAAAAGGCTTTCTACTGTCCCTGATAATTGTGTATCATCACAAGAGCCCACTACCATATGTCTGGGTTGAGTTATTGATACAAACATACATCTAAACCTCTTCAGGAACAATATAGCTACAGTTTCACCAGCAAATAAACACCCCAGGGACCATTCTCTGGCCTTTAGAACAGGTGGCATGTTCTCAAGAGCAAACTTGTGCCCTCATAGCTACACTCTATATCTAACCAAAACGAGGTTGTCTTATCCATACATATTGTAGGAACATTCCCTGGTCCTTTTTATCCCCTGAATCATAACTGAGTACTACTTTGGAGAGTATAGTTGGCATGCATCAAAACTGTGCAAAGGTGTGTGCTATCAGCTAAACACTGTGGATTGTAAGAGAATCGTAGTAAAAACCTAAATCATGCCCCTTTACACTATACTTCTATAGATTTAGCCTGTGGGACCACTAAGTCATGGAAGTTAAAAAGCAAGGAAGAAACAAGAGACATTAGATTGAATTATCTTCCTTGAACTTCCTATGCACTCTGTTGCACCTAAGCAGAACTACTCAGACATTAATGAGAAAAAAGACTGTCCAAGTATAAAGTCCTTTCCCTCTGAATTGTCTCACTGGTACAATCCTTGCGGATTTACAGTTAAGATCAAAAGATCACACTCAAGATCTATTCTCGCTGGGGAAGTGAAGGATGTGGAGGTAGCAGAATCTCCAGAGTAAAGGATTTTTTCTGATAATTAGGAATTGTCTTCCTGACAACAAGGATTCATAGAATCGTAGAATCATATGGGGTTGGAAGGGACCTCTGGAGATCATCTAGTCCAACCCTCCCGCCAGAGCGGGTCTACCTAGAGCAGGTTGCACAGGAACTTGTCCAGGTGGGATTTGAATGTCTCCAGAGAAGGAAACTCCACCACCTCTCTGGGTAGCCTGTTCCAGTGCTCTACCACTCTAACAGTAAAGTTCCTCCTCATGTTTGGGTGGAACTTCTTATACTCAAGTTTGTGCCCATTTCCTCTTGTCCTGTCACTGGGCACCTCTGAAAAAAAGACCAGCCCCATCCTCCTGACACCCTCCCTTTAAGTATTTGTAAGCATTGATCAGATCCCCCCTAGGTCTTCTCTTTCAAGACTAAAAAGACACAAGTCACTCAGCCTTTCCTTATAGGAGAGATGCTCCAGGCCCTTAATCATCTTTGTGGCCATTTGTTGTACCCTCTCCAGAAATTCCCTGTCCTTCTTGAACTGGGGAGCCCAGAACTGGACACAGTACTCCAGACGGGACCTCACCAGGGCAGAATAGAGGGGCAGGATGACCTCTCTCAACCTGCTGGCCACGCTCTTCTTGATGCACCCCAGGATGCCATTGGCCTTCTTGTCCACAAGGGCACATTGCTGGCTCATGGTCATCCTGTTGTTCACAAGAACTCCCAGGTCTTTCTCCTCAGAGCTGCTCTCCAGCAGGTCAGCCCCCAACTTGTACTGGTGCAGGGGGTTATTTCTTCCCAGGTGCAGCACCCTACATTTGCCCTTGTTATATTTCATTAGATTTCTCTTGGCCCATCTCTCCAGCCTGTCCAGGTCTCGCTGGATGGCAGCACAGCCTTCTGGGGTGTCAGCCACCCCTTCTAGTTTTGTGTCACCAGCAAACTTGCTGAGGATACATTCCATCCCTTCGTCCAGGTCATTGATGAATATATTGAAGAGGACTGGACCCAGTACTGACCCAGATTCTTACATGCGCCCTCAACACATATGACAGAGGTGCAAGGGTAAAGACCTTGTCATGAAAAAGCCATGTGGGATAGGAGACTAAAGTGTTCTAAGGCAGAGAACTAAAAGGCTATCAGAAGCCACATGGCTTAACTCAAACTGAAAATCTCCTCATTTCCCTGTTTGCCAAAAGGGGAGTTCTTGGCAACAAAAAAAGTCCAGCAAAAACAAAGAAAATTGCTAAGTAACTAATGAACAAACTAACAAGCAAAATGACAGAAAAATGATCTCAAGGCCAAAAGCATTGCAGCATGTGATGAGAGCAGAGCTACATCTGAAGCCAAAGGCAGTTGAAGAAAACCAAGAAAGAAGAAGCTCGCACCACTCTTCATGACCTCAGTGCAGAGCACAAATAGAAATAGGCAAATACATATGCTGTTGGGCACTCACAAGGCACTTCGTCATTGCACAGTAGGTACACACATGGATCAACACATAAAGGAGCAATATAGTGTTTTACTGTCGTAGGAAAAGGCTGAGTTCTCACTCTAAGTGCAAAATAGAACGCAACCTTAAATATGGCCTCACAGTGGCTTCTCCATAATTGCTAGCTCCCTGCTGTGTTCTCTATACAACAGGTCTAGTACCGACATCTGGTACTAATTTAAGGTTCGTCTGCTCTACAAAAACAAACATACTGTGGGGCCTTGTTACAGCATGCTTGCCCCTTAACTTGGTTAAACCCCGTTCCATCTTGTAAACTAGATGTGACATAACTGTTTGCATTTTGGCCCTGAACCACACTACAGATGTTGCAATGTTCAAGAGCCTGAGGTGGCTTAAACTGCAGTGCTGAGAATCTACTAGGAAGCAGCAGCAATTCTAGCTCCTTAAAGAGTCTGGCATTAACTCCTTCCCCACACTCTGTGAGACTACTCCCATCTTGTTAAACATCATATTGATCAGCAAGAATCTAACATGAGGTAGCTTAATTTTGGCTCTGTTTTACGCTATGGTTATTTGATATCAGGTCAGAAAGTTTTATGAGAAGGTATTTTGACCCTGCACTTAAACACATTTGCCATTTATATGTGAAATGCTATACACAGCATTCTCAGGCAAGAGGGACATAGATATGGAGATCTCTCTCTGTTCACACAGCCAGATATACACATTCATTTGGATTAAAAAGAAATGAGATTTGAGGCCAAATGAGGGGTTGCATGAAATACACAAAACTTCATAGAAAGCATCTGAGGTGCACCCACCTGCCTTAGCAAAGGATTTATCCCAAATGCCTTTCTGAGTACCAGAAAATGAATTAAGATTTCATTCCAGGATATTTCAGTGTGTACATCCCCACTTACGGCTCCAGGGACTGTATGCTGACAAAGCTGCTCCAGTTCCAGCTATTGCAGAAACTTCTCACGCTCTGCATGCTGTTCATTCTCATGTGGCATTCTCTTTCACTTTTTTTGCTCCAGCTACTGTTTCTCTTGCCAATAAAGATTAGCATAACCTTCAAGAAAATCTGGCAGAAGGTCACGGTCATTTCAGGGAGAAGTAAACAGAGTAAAAAAAGCATAGAATGGGATTACTAGAAGAGTGTAAAAACTCTTTGCCCACTATGTATAGGTCATGCTGTCAAGCAAAAATATATTCGTATTTAACTCAGTCAAAACTTACATAAACTCTGCTAGACATCTGAGAAGTTCATGGGTCTGGAATTCAGGACTGCATCGGACCTTAAAAATATTCACAACCTAGAGTCTCTTACTCAACATGGATTGTTTTTCCATTACTTGGGGGGTAAGCAGCAGAAGAAATAATTTGCACATATTTGAGATGTTTCTATTCGTCATTTTAAAATCAATACATATATCTTGTTATTCTCCGTAGGACCCTTCTGCTTCCTATGAAACTGGTAAAGCAGATTTTTATTTTTCCTTTATGCAAAAAGAATTTGATCATATCAGCCCAGGACCTTTTTCAAAAAACCTGGAGGGAGTGAGGTTTCCATATACAAGGGCCAAAATACAGATGTTTGGCCTAAAATTGGTTTTATTATTTTTATTTTGGATTTTGGAAAAACAAGCACACAAGTCTCCACAAAAGAACACAAGTACATGTGTTCTCTCTATTACACTGGAAGAAAACGTAGCAACTGAAAAGGACAAAATGAGCAAGCCTGCTTTCTCTAAGCAGAGTTCTCAGAAATGGAAAAACCAAGCAGGCAGAAAACAAGTGTGATGAAGGGACTCTGACCCCACAAAAATGTCCGTTTTTTCCAAATGAATCAAATGGTCTAGTAAAGGATATTACCTGGCCTATAAATCTTGCCTCTCAGAAAACAAAGGCATAATGATTTCAAAATGCTTCCATAACACGGAGCGGAACTGGGCTACAGAGCAGCCAGGGCAGTAGTCAGGGAGAGACCAAAGGTGGAGTTTAGGTGGCATATCATCATGAACGGAAAGAGCTGAATATATGATCCTCCTGTTTAGATCTTTTATGAACAATTACAGGAATGTATAATTGATTTTCATGCATACCACCTGAGGTGTGTGATCTTCATCTGGTGTTTGAACTTTACTGACAATTCTTGACACAGGATGGGACTGATTTAAATGATGAATAGAAGCTAGCTAATATAGACACTGTGAAGTATAAATAGAGGAGCTAGCAGCAGAGTTTCCATCAGAATTTGCAGAATAGTGTTTATAAGCTTTGCTGTATACATGTGGTTTTGCTATAGCAACAGATACTGAGCCAAGAAAATATGTTTCTCGGTGAAAGCAATGACAGAAATTGTGTGTTTACACCTATATACACACACAAGCATATAGTACATGCGCATATGTACACTTATGTGCATGCATATATGGAGAGGAAATTAAAAACCAATGAAATGAGAATAATTATAAACTACAAATAGAAATAGGTGGGTAACGAAGCCAGTAAGTTAAATGAATGAATGAGTTATCAAAAATCAACAAATTTTAAATAGTAAGGCATTTAAAAAAAACCCCAAACATTCCAGAAGCAATAACATCAGTTAATTAATTATAAGTCAATAGCTAGATTCAGACAGCAAGATGGTGAAGGGTGATCAAGGAAAAGCAGAAATGTTCCCTAGGTATTCCAGTGGCATTTGGAATGAATGAAGTTAAGTATCTTGATTAAGAATCCTCTAAATTACTGGTATAATTTTCTGGCAAACATCGAAGAGCTCTAGAAAAAATCCAGAATATTGGAAAGTTTTCAACATAGTCATTTAGAATCTCGTAGTAAATCTTCATCATCCTGAACAAAAAAAAAAGTGAAATTTTATAAGGCAAAATACTGACTATTTTGAAGGTCATCTGAGATGAAAAATGTGAACAGCAGACACCTGAAAGTGGCACTAAAGAAATAAATAACTTGGTCTCAGAAGACAAATCATAGGGAAAATAACCTGGAAAGAATCTCATTGATAAAGCGTTACAAAGATAAGCAAAATAATCATATAAACTCTACAATAGTGTTGATGAAAATAGCTTCATTAAAACAAAAATCTGAAACATCATAGTATTATATAGAAGTCAATCCACTTGGAAATGAAAATAGGAACCGAGACTTTTTCAGAAAGAAATTATTACTCCAATAATTACATAATGTAAGCATAGACATTTGTCATGAGTTAATCAAATAAGCTGTCCTGTTTCTTTCCACTATTGCCTCTTAGAAAATTTCAATAATCTAAGTGACCTCCAAACTGATAGTAAATCAGATCAAACAACAGGCCTTGGGGACAGACAGAAAAATATCTTGTATACATCTACATTAGAGTTCTAGTGTGGCATTTGAAGCAAGTACCCCACTCATCCTTGCTTACCAGGTATTAGTTCAGACTGAGGAGACAAATGAGAAACTCTGGTCCAGGTGACTACTCACCAATGCACAACTGCTGACGGGGAGATTGCATTACTGTAAAATCTTCCAGATTGTACAATAAGATAATGCTCTCATACTGTTGAGATCTAATACTTTGGAGCACTTCTCATACAACATAAAATGACAAAATACGTCTGTGCCTTTATATGGCTATTGTACACCAGCTCTCAACACTCTGCAACTGCACTTCATCTGTCCAATCTTTCTCCTGCCTAATAGCCTTTTTTATTTTTTTAATCTGACCTTGATATTTCTGTGGTCAGACTATTTTTAGTACCTTCTCTTTCCCTCCCACCACCAAATTATTTTTTTTCCCTAATGGCAAGGAAAAGCTTCTCAGAAGACCCCTCAATGTGTGACTTAGGCCTCCAAGGACATGACACCTGTCAGCCTACACTAGGAAAGGTCCAAATGTTTCTCCAGCAGCAGTAGAAGCATCATGAGTAACTGTACAACTGCTGCTGGGTCTTAAAGAACTGGTGATCAATGCTCAATAAAGCTCATAAAGACAATGGATATTTTCCTGAACGTAAAGGTAACAAAGAGATTTTGTAGACAGTATAACAGCATTCCACTGCTATGGAAAATCTTGACCTCTTCCAGTTGGGAGCACTCCACTGTACCTGATACCTAGTTGGATATCTACACTGTCTCATGAGATCTTCACGTTGCAGTCTCTAGGGAGCAGAACAGCCTTTCACACTGGTCAAGGAGCCCCCGCCACCAGACCCTGCAAAACAGCCCTGCAAATAAAGATCAATACCTGGGAAAGTCTGCTCCTTGCCGCGGACAGCTTCAATAACACTCTGTTCCAGTGACCAGGGTTCCAGTCTGGGTAAGGGTACATCTTCTTCACACATGTTCCTGCAGTGGAAGGAAAGGATCCTAAGAGGTTTCAGGTAGAACTAAGGCATTTTACATCAGCAATGCAGATTAAAACACCAAGTTTATTCTTATAGCTGACACAGCTTTGAGCAGGAGGTTGAACTGGATAACCTCTTGAGGTCCCCACCAACCCAAATTATCTTATGATCCCATGATTTTTATTTCTCTGCTGGGTCTTTAATGCCTTCACACATAATTCAGTTGGAGCTGTGTGAGTCATTTTGCATTCAGCAACTAGCCATGTCAGAAGCCATTCCTCATCCTGTATGTCTTTTTTCTGTCTCTTTGTCTGAAAAAGTCACACCTAGAACATGCCATGATGATACAGTGCCCAAGAGGTCTTTCCAAAGACCATTACCCTTTCCAAACACCATTACCCTTCCTAAAGAAGAGCATGAGCTTTAGAACTTACTGCTAGTGCAGGGAAGGGCTATAGGCAACAGAGAGCTGTGTTCCATCTTCACATGGAATCAAAGACTTGTTTTCCTTACTACCTCAGACTTCTAAAGAAGTCCACTGCTAAAGAAGAGCTCCTACTGGCAGTCACATCTCTGTCCCAGAAGTTTAGCCTCAGGGTCCTGATGCAGTACTTAAGACCTGAAGGTGCTAAGAGTAAGAGAGGAATAAGAGATAGGAGCAGCAAACCCCATAGCAGTTCTTGGGATACCTAGAGAACAACACACTTGCCCATGGGCTTGAGAGCAGGAAGCTCTGGAGAAATTGTGTGAGTAGTAGCTCCTGTGGCACCTTTGGTCTCCCTCCAAACCCCTACTCCCTGGCTACAAGTGAGGCAGCTACAGGAGACACCAGAAGAGAAAGGTCAGTTGAACCCTGACATGTGATCTCCATCCCCCCAGAATGAATTCTGTCCATCCTCAGTACTCAGGAGCAACTCTTAGGCATGCAAATTGGCCCAGAGGCATCTGCTGGTACTGCACCCTAGTCCTCCCAGTAATCATGCATGGGTAAGAACTGATACATTGGCATTTTAGGGGTAATTTTAATCCTTTATGCTATTTTACCAAGGAATTTCTGAGTGGTGGTCATATTGGCTCCCCGACTGCTTTTTCTTTCTTTTTCCTATTCACTCACCCTCCCAAAAAATCTACTTCCCTCTTCATCTCCTGACAAGTTATGGGTCATGTTTGCCCTCTCAGGGAATAAAAATTTGTTGTTGTTTGAACACTTTTGCTGACCCATTTCTGTTGAGCTGCAGGTGTTCCTCCCACTCAGATTTTTGGCTGTTGCTAAAAGCTACATGCCTGGGCCATGGGCTGTTGAACAGTGGTCCCTCTCTGACTTTGCAGGGGAATAGGCACGCAGAGAGCTTGGCTGCTGAATGCATTGTGAGTGGGAGGATGGAGGTAGTTGCTGGGACTGAGGAGGTCCAGCTGTGAGGACCTTTAAGGCAGGGTATGCAAGCCATGGGGTGTTAATGGCCCATCATTAGACTGTAAGGGCGTAGCAACTCTAGGAATAGGTGCTTCAGCCAAAAGCATAAACACAGGACAGATTAATCATTTCACTGAAGTACTGAAAAAAGGGGAACAGAAGGAGAGAAGCTCTTGTTTCAGTCAGAGCAAAAGGCTGCCTTTTATGAGGGTACCTTATCACCCCACAGGGAGTAGTCAGATGGCTCTGTGCAACTATCTTTCATAAAGACTTAAACGAACCAGAACCAACACTAGCTTTATCCCACTTCCCTGCCCTCACACCCTCTTCTCTCCTGCCATGTGCCAGTGAAAAGAAGGGCAAGCAATGCCCCTCCCCTCCTCTCTTCCTTTCTTGGTATGCTGCAGCTTTTCCACTCCACTTTTCCCCCCTCATTAAACATTCAGGCCATTATGGTTTTCTATGACCTCAGAAAACCTCGTTATAGGTTTTCTGGGCTGGGCACCAGATTGGAATGTGCATTCTGTCAATGCTATACATAAGGTGCAGGAACAGATAGACCGGAGGAAGATATAGTTGTTCAGCTTGCTGTTTTTCAGATCATATGGTTTTATCCCTTCCTAAATCTTGTCAAAAGTGAATGGAAATGTAAATAGTATATATGTTGAGTCCTCAGCACAAAGTACTTTGCTTTATTAATCTACTGGTATAGTAATGCATATTTGCTAAAACAGTTAGTTTATGCAGTACAGGGGACGCTACAGCTGGATGCAGTACTGCAGGTGGAGTCTCATGAGGGCAGAGTAAAGGAGGAAAATCCCCTCCTCTGACCTGTTGATGATGTTTCCTTTTATGCAAGGAAACCACTAAAATTTTGCATGATGTAGACACTTATTTTCATGCAGTGTCTTGGAAACAGCTACACTGGGAATCAATTTGAATGATTTCCTCAATGAGACGGAAGATGTTTCCAACATCTTTGGACATTTAGTTGTCCTTTGGCTCTCTCTGAGCAAACAAGGCATGCCTAAGCCATGGGAAATATTCATAAAATGTGTGTTAAAATTTGTTAACAAAATTTACTGAGGATGTGTAAATTAAGACATTTTCAAAGCAGCTTTTCAGGGACCTGTAAAACATCCCTAAAACTCAAACACTTCTCATACATAAGTCCCTGCTCCAAAGTACAAACTCATAATAATTGTCACGGCAACAAATGTAAGACAACATGTAAAACTTCTGTTTTGAGAAACTGAAACTTAAAATGAACAAAATCTGCAACAGTCAGACAAAGAAATGCCTAACATGTCAAAAGATCTTAAGCTATCTGTACTTACAATTTCTGCAGCACATGACTAAGTGACAATAATTTCTTTGATGCTACAGAAAACAGAAATAATTTTCCTTCCACGTCTACAATCACAGTGAAGAGTTTAGCATTGTATTGTTTGATATTTATTGTAACACATTGCTTGCAGTAATTTGGATATAAATTTTGGTCAAAGAAAATCACTGACTCTAAAAGGATAGATAGTGTTTGTAGATTTTGTGGCAAAAAGGAGTAATAAAGGTGAAAGTAAGGTGAAATTAGAATGAAAAGAAAATATTTTCAGTTGATTTAGAAAAACACTGAACGCCTAAGGGACAATACAGAAGATGAAAATGTGAAAGATAAGGAGGGAAGATAATTTAGTTTGGAGTATTTCACCTTTCCTCTGCACATATCAAAGGTTTTTATATTTAAAAAAAATTTGACACCACCCCCCCCCCCCCCCCCCCCAAACCCCAAACAAACAAGCAAGCAAAAAAAAAAAAACAAAGAAAATGTGGATTAACTGATATTACCACTTTTACATCCAGGAATATATTTTCACCAATTTGCATTTGTTCAGAGACATAGTTAAAATAGCAGCAGGTCCTTAAGCACACTTAAGTCCTATATTTAGTTGCACTCTCTTACTCCCAATCACTAAATAATCAATTTTGAAGGCAGGAATCAACTTCTTAATTCTAGATTATATCTAAACCAGAAATATTTTGTTTGAAGTGCACTATAATTCATATGCTTTAACCATTTACATGTAGAAGGTAGTCAACATCAGCTTGACCATCATGTGACAACGATATTGGCAGTTAATTAGTATTTCAGTTAAGAATTTTCAGTTAATATCCTAGTATGTATCTAAAGGTTTTCAGTTCAGAAAACCTGTCGATATCCAGTGTAGCTCTCTATCAAGAGAGAGGTAGAAATGGGCATTTTGAAAATCAGCCTGACCTAAACTAGGTTTTAACAACATAATATGCATAATCTAATATATTAGCTGTGAGGAAATGAGAAACAAAGGTATATATATGTCTCTTAAGTAGTACTTCTCAAGCTATATAATGGATCTTCAGTGACAGAAAATACTGACAGAAATCTTTTTCAAAGAATATTTGAAAATCTCACTAGTAACAAGTGAAATGTATAAATTTAAGACTACTAGCAGTGAAACTACACTTTTTTTTCATATCAATGCTATTACAAGAACTAATACCATAGCTGAACTAAAATATATTCTCAAGGGCTTTAGGAGATAAATGGTAGCTTACTGTCTGTAGATTGAGAGAGCAAGTGAAACCCATTCACTTATCTGTTTCTAAAGCCTAGTGAGTAAGTAATTCTGCAAAAGATGCTGTGGAGATATTTTTGAAAAATCAGTGCAGGGGATTGGGAATTGTTCCAGGTTGATTTTTATGGAACCTAAGGGCAAAATGGCGATCCCACTGAATTTAGCAGCAAAATGTGCATTTAATTCTAAAGGACTTCAGAATAGTCCCTTATAGTGTGGCTATAATATGAGATGTAAAAATGTATATCTCATTCCCAACTATATCAAACATGAGACCTCAAAGCAGTGCAGATACAACTATACTTTAGATGAAAAAGTTAACTGCTTCTCCTTGATTTTTGGTGAGCTTGTCAATTAAAATTAATTCTAATAGCTCTTTGTACTGCATTCAAGTTGCGGGCACAATTCTCCCACGGTAGATGAAACTTCTGATTTCCCTAACTGCTTTCCAGATAATAATGTATTTTTGTTGCTACAGAAAATCCAGTCAGCAACTCAGAGCTGAAAGACTCATTATACAGTAATAAAACCAGTGACATGATTCTTTACGAAGTTCTAATATCCAGACTTCCAGAAATCTAGGAAACAGCAAACTAGCTGCAGGTTTGACACTTGTTGGTGTGTGGCGTTTTAGTCATAGAATAGGTCCAGGAGCTCTAAAAAGGCACTATTATATTTCAAATCTAAAATGTATAAAATTTACCTCAAAGTATTATTTGAAAGGTTCTGCTAAAATCTACTGTTATAACTTCAGTGCTATGGCCTTTTACTGAATTATGGGACTAATGTATTCCACACGTTGCTGGTATTCTCTTTTTCAAATTAAAAAAAAAAACAAAACAGACATCATACTTTCAGGTTTTTGAGGTAGAGTTAATTTCTGAAGAATTTGCCAAGATGTTCTGCAGATTTTTGCTGGTGCTGCACTTTAGCAGCAGAAGCAAAAAAAGATTTTTCAACAGCTTAGTGGAAAATCAATTATAAATTATGTGAGGTACCTCCAAAATTTTCCACAGAAATGGGAACACATCCATTCATTTTCTGTAAAACAAAATGGCAAAGTTCCCTTCAAATTTCTTCCAATTTTTCACCTCGATTTTTAACTAGACTCAATGATATTCTTGTTTCATTTGGGCTTAAGACATCTTTTTACAAGACAGTTTTGTTTGTTTTTCATATGATGTTATCCCACTTCACTTAGGTGGTAATTTTACTTAAGTAATGCCCATGAAATCTATTAACTCCAGTCTTTCTGAAATTGGGTTAACCTTTGCAGTGAATACCACACAGAAATTTTGAATATCTGGACAACACAGTTTGTTTGAATATTCATTTGAAAAGGGAAAAAAAAATAAACTTCATGCAGTTTTTGGTTTGGTTTGTTTTTTATCACAGTGTGGTGGAAGACAGTAAGTTTGAAAGAGGCAGATGAGAACTTTGCATTTCAAATTACCAGAAAAGTAGAAAAATATCATGGAAATGATGGAATACATTTATATGCCTTGTCTGCCTGAAGAAATTATATTCACTCAGGTAATCTATATATCCTAGTAACATTCCTAGCCCTTTTTCAAATATTTATCCATTGTAGTTTTAATTGAAGTCCATATAAGCAAACCAAAAAAATAATCTGCAAATGCAAATCAATACCTTATACGCATAGCCCTAGTGTTGAAGAAATTGGAGTGTCTGGCTCCATCATCCTAGAACCACATCTGACTGTATTGATGGGGTAATTTTAGAGCAGATAAAGTTCCACTTGAGAAGGAATCACAACACCTCCATAAGGGCTACAGCAACTATGCTTACTGCCAGGTTTTTTTGGGAAGACAGAGCAGTCACCCAAAACTAAAATAAAAAGAAAAAAGGAAGCTATCTCAAGATAAGAAAGGATAGCTGGTCTTGGAATCAAGTTTCAAGGACATGACAGGATAACTCAATAGATTACTTCCTGCTTAAAATTAAGTTTATATAATCATCACTTATCAAAAAAAGAAAGAAAAAAAAAAAGGAAGTTATTATTAAAATGCATGCTCTTTTCACACATAAAATGTAAGAGAGCATTTAAAATACAAAACATGAGCAAATTAAGTGCCTTTCTCCCTCTCTCTCTTTGTATGTCATAGACATGAAACAAACAAAAATCCACACAGTTCATATGCCAAATTACTTCATATTTTGAAAAGGAAACATTTGTATTGACAGAATATTAGCTTTCAGTGTCACCAAAAGGAAGGAATTGCCGTGGTGCTTTACTACATTGATGGTTACAAAAGCCATTCTCCAAATCATAGGAAAATAAATCTGCATACTAGGCCACGAACCATAATCTTCATGGTTAGTAGAGTGCTCTTACAGTTCCAAACTTTCAGGGACTGAAGAGAATATGAACTGTCACATTCAGCCCATTCCCTCTATTAGAAGAGGTTAACAGGATCCTCTTACTGAGGTTTTATTTACTGCATCCTTTCCTTGTCCAGTGTAAACACTGAGGTTTTCATTGCTATCTTCAAAGCTCATTGTTGTTTGAATACTCACACTTTGGGCAACTTCTTTGCAGTAATATTCCTTCCACACATGTATCTAAATTCTGTTCTGAAGAGAACTAAAGTCATGAAAAAAAGCCACCACCTTTTCTGTTTTTCCACATTGCTAAACCCTTGATCCAGGTGCCCTCATCATGGAGACTCACTTTAACTAACTATGGCCTGCTAAAAATTTATCTAATCCAAACTACTTGCCTATCTTCTCTATAGATTCTTAGGGTACACAGACAGGCATGTTCAGAGACAGATTCATCTCAGCCTAGAAGGAAGGTCTCAGATGGCAAAGATACAGGCTGAGCCTGGATGTGAAGATCTGGAATAAAGCCCAACCTAAAGGTTATGCCTGGCTTCTGGGATAAGTAAACAGATTAGCATTATTCATACTGATTAGAGAGAAAGTGAAAGAGATTAAAAGGGAAAAGATTAAGAGTTTTCATTTATCTGTATCAGATTTGAGGTAACATCTGGAAATTGGTAAAAAGATCTTAAACAGACAGTAATTAAAGCCAGTAAAGTGAAGCATGTTTTAAAATATCTAGCTGGAGTGTGTCTGTCACTCTTTTAAAATTTCATTATTTATTTTAATATAAAAATATAATATTTGGGAATATTGTCATAATTATCATCACCATCCAATGCACAACTACTACAAATCACCTTGTTCTTCCAGTTAATTTCTATCTATATCCAATGCACAGCCATTTTTAAGGCCTGGAAAATAAGTAAATTTCAGGAAAAAATGTTTTGCTTCTCTGCTAAGCAACAATATATATAGTTTCTCTCAATGTTTTTATTTAATCACTTTAACTGGCACGTCTCCTGTGTCCTACCACTGAAACTGTGTCATTAATCTGGAAAAGGTCAACCATGAAGTAAAATTTTAAATTGAGTTAAGCACTCAATTCAGTTCAGTCATATTATTCTATAAAAATTATGAGACACACTCAGCACACTGAAGATCCCTCTAACCTTTCTTTTATCTTTCCTCTTCACAAAATCCTTATGGATTTGTGTGTCCCAGAGTGTCTCTGTGACAGTTTCTGAATTTAATGCACCTCTGATCCATTGTGTCTCTTTCAGTGGTATTATTTAAGTCTTAAAACTTTGAAATGAGACAAATTTTTGGTCAGGAGTCCTTTATTTTCCCTCCATCCAGGAGGAGATTGAGGCTGTGGGTCTTTGAGATGATGGCTGCAAGTCTGAGTTCAGGGAGGAACTTCTATCCATGTTCTTGCTCAGAAAATGTCAGGACTAAAAGTGCAGAGTCTTCTGTAACAGTGCTAGTTATTATCTACTTAGTACAGTAAAAGCTTCGGAGAAAACAATTCATAAAGGAATGAAGAACTACTATCCAGATCTAGTTTGTCACACAGGCGATCATCTTCTACATGAGGAACCCATATAGAAGTATTGGAGAGCCTGATAAAATTACTTTAGAACTTTACACCTATGTCTTTGCCTAATACAGACTCTTGTCCTATTCTGAAATATACGAGGTCAGCTTTTCATCCATAAGGTTTGGTACAGAGAGTTTTAAGATCATGAACCGCCAAACCTCTTTAATCAAATCAGTATGGGTTATTTCTGAGAGAAAAAAAGGCCCTTGTCAACTGAGGTTAATCACCCTGACAAGCCTCCCTGGGTCCATGAACTTTCCCCTTTCCCTCGTAACCTTAGTGCCAGCAGAAAATGTTCCCTTACCACCTTTTTTACGCAGGAAGATAGTTCCTGGAAATCTCTTAGAGATATTTGATAACCTTTACAGCATTAATATGAGGCTCTGTGCATGCCGTGCTTCCAAAGTATTCTAAAGTTGGGGTTTTTTTGCTTCATTCTTCAATATACCAAGCTCCATGATCACAAGACAATGTGATGTTCTAGCGTATCTTCACTACTAGAAGAATTTTAGTAAAATTACTCTATTAATACACTAAATTACAGTAGTATTAATCATTTATTTTAATACATATTTATGCATCAGCTTTAATCTGGATAGTTTAGAATGCTGCAGATGGTGTTAATTCCTGATTGTTCATAGGCTCTGTATCAGACATACATACCTCTTTCTGAATTTACACCTAGAAAAGCAGATAGGAAGGCTGAAGCCTTAAGATCCATCCACTCTGTCATGCAGAGAACTTCCATTGAAATTAGGAGAGTTTTGTGTGAAGACTAAATTACTAATTTATTTCTAAAATTCAGGAATTCTTTCATTTTCAAATGGAAAGCACAGTATAGATGACGTTTTACCATTTTGCATCAGGCTAACACTATTTCAGCTTCATGAAGTGGGAGAAGAGCTAGCCTTCCATTTATGTGACACTGATGATTATTGCTCGATTATCCAATTTATAAAATAGTATTTGCAATCAGTCTTAAAAGTGTCAGATGCTAGCACATCCCCAAATTATACACTCTGCACAATACCCATCACCACAAATGATATCCTATCAATGTTTGCATGAAATAGAAACCATGTCTAATAGTATTCTTCTGGTGAAACTCATAGGCAGACATTCTTCCAAGTATTGCTTCTCCACTACTTACATTTTCCTTTAAATCTTTTTTCAGTTGGCTACCAGGCCCAAGGTGAAGACAGTTTTGTACTGAACTAGGTATCAAAATCAGAAGTGGTTCCCAAGCTACATCTGTCTCCTGTTCCTAATGCCTCTTATCTAAGGTAGTATATTATTAACACTTAGTTCACCAAACACCTCCTTTCTCTTCCTCTGTTCCTGTCATCTCAGACTTGATAACTGAAGGCTGCAATTTCCTCCATGTAAGTCAAGGCCCAATCCTCACCCTCACATCCCCATTTCTTCTGACACCATTCAATATTGTTTGACAGCAACCATGACAAAATTTGGCTCATAAATTTCATCTTGTGAATAATTCAGCTGTTTATATCTTGCTTAACCAATAAAAGGAATGATGGGGAGAGGAAGAATACTAGGTGAATATTTTGATAAGGCTTAAAATTGTCACCGTCCCAAAGCAAACACTAATTGTCTTTAATCAGGTTCCAAGAAGCATTATAGAACATTTCTAGCCATTAAGCATACTTCTAGTCCTACATACAAGAACTGCTATCCTAACATAGTCTGACACAATGTGAAATAAGCCTTCTCCATAAAATATTTAATTAATCTACAAAAGTAGAATAGCAGATAATGGGCTACCCCAGTAAGTCTTTGAAAAGACAGATTTAGTCACTAGATTTCATTGCTTCTTGACTTCCCAAACAGATTATCCAAAAACCATAGCTTACTGCACATCAGAAAAAATAACCAGATCATAAACCTGAGAGGGAAAAATATGTGGACAAATTATTCTAATATGAATTAAATTTGATTTTTTTATTAAGTTGCAAAAGTAGATTATCTCCATCACCATTGAGATGAACAGGTTTCAGTTCTCATTGAAACTCCTGGAAGGTCTATGTGGATAAAGAAACAATCACTATGGTTATAACTACCAGTATAGTATTAAAATATTACCTATATGACTTAGTTTAAGGAGGCTAGATTTTTATTGTAGGTAAAAATCTCTCCCATATAAACTACATATTGAAAGAAAAATTCTTACTCTGGATAGATATACTCTCTAAGGCAACTTTTGCTTACTTTACTCATCCCAAAGTGAGAAACATGATCAAAGTTCCAATATTTTACATATTGACACTTGTATAAACAAGGCTGCTTTTTCCCCTGAAGTTAAAATGAAATAACTCCCAGAAGGACAAAGTAAAATAATTTACCACAGAACATATCCATCAATAAATAATAGAAACCCAAAGTCTACCTTAGAAACTATGGATATTAGTTGCTTTCTCCTCATAGAGCTAGATATTTCTTTTAAATTCAGTAAGAACTGTGAATTTCCTAAAAACACTTATATAATGTGCAAGAAAGGGTTGAGGAAAAAGTAAAATCCCTGTGAGCTGAAACTTAATAGATTGCAGTTGGTTGCTCCAAACTGTTTGTGGTTAAAAGCATTTTAAAAGCACAGTGTTATTACACTATGAGTAAGTCGGGTTTTCTTTCTTTTTTTGTTTTTCCTCCCCAGTGTAATTTTTTACCAGGAATTGTCACCTTGAGCAAATCTTACATTAACCCAAATGCCAGATGTTAATTTCCCTAAACTGTTTTTGTGTGACTGCCTTTCCTGAAGTATCATGGAAGTCATAAGCCCAGTTTAAGGGGTACAGAGCACCCAAATCCCCAGTTAAATCAGTAGTGGCTGTGGATACTACGTGGCCTTTAAAAACAAGTTATAAGGCAATGCTGCTGACATAGAGAAAGTATCCCTGGAAGCTCCTAGCAGAGAGAACAGTCATTGACTCATCTGGTATTTCCATACATGAAAGCTTGGAAAACTGCTTTCTGTTCTCAAGTCTTCGGAGGCTCTGGGGCTTCATTCAGTCTTGTTATGGATTTTCTTACTTTCCACCTCACAAATACACGTATGCATTTAAAGTAAATTAAAACTAATCTCTGTTTGTGTACTTTTCTGTGTAGTTGTATGTGTGTACATACATACAAACATACCTCTGTGTTGTACTTTAAGGTAGCAAACATAAACTCCTTTTGCTACTTAGAATCCAACCCAAAACAATGGAAATAAAATGCATGCGTATATCTTAGTACCGTTGTCAATAATGAAGAGATGATTTGTCTCCTGGAAAAGCAGAAAGACAACCACCTAACTTCTATTCACCTGCCACAGTATCACCACTGTCATGGTGAGGCCTTCCAGTTTTGAGAATCTGGGGCAAATGTCTCCTTACTTGGATGTCACCTTATCAAATTCAGTCTCACAAACATTTGTTGTTCTCAGCAAAACCATACAGAAAACCCCACAAGTTTAATGTAGCTTGCACCAATGTTACTACGCAGCTCTTTTCTCAGTCTGGGATTACTAGAGCCCCATGCACACTTCTGCTAGCCGCCAAAAAGGAAGAAAGGTGGAAGAAATATGTCTGGTAACGTGGTTCACTATGACAGCTTTATATGCATTTGGATCCCCCCATATTAAGTAAAACAGCTTGCCATGTTAGAAAAATACAATGAAGTGATAAGGAGTATGTAAGTGTATCTCAGAATAGGTGAGAAAAACTGGTGTCCAATAAGATGACAAAAAATTAACACTTAACCTGCCAAATGCCTACAACTCTGACTTTCAAGAGGAAAAAGACATTGTTTTTCCATCTAATTACACGTGTTCTGCAAGGTGAAAGCTATATCAAACAACAAAGAAAGTGGGGTTATACTGGTTTCTTTTAAAGGACAAAAAAACTTTGAGACAGCTGCAAAAATGAAGCTATTTTAAGCGCTCCTTAATTAAATTAGACAGTATTGAGCTGAGACCCTGATCTGTGTAAAAGGGATTTCTCTTGAAAAGAAAGTCCTTACACAGTGTTCTGAGCAATCCTTTTAGGCAGTGGCTGGCACAGGGCAAGGTCTTCCAGATCTTTGAACAACAGGCCTGAAAATCACAGCCCCTTAAATCTCTTATCTCCATCTGTTTTGAAATGCTGATTTCACCTTTATGGAAAGATAAGGAACAGATCAATTTGCTCACAACAGTTGCCTTTCCGAAAATAAGTTGACATTTATTGGCTTTCTGGATACATAACAAAAGCTGTTGAGTTACAAAAGTCACTTCAGCAAAGTTTTTGGTCAGACAGAGAGCAGATTAGCTGTTCATGATTTTTTCTGATCTCTCTGTTTCCGGATTATTTCCTTTTATACAGCTTCTCTCTGTGGCTAGTGCATGCCGTATGAATGAATGCTTTATGAATGCAAATGTTACAGTTCATTCAGTGCTAAAGTTTAATTACAATGTTTCTGTTCACTCTTTCCTCCTCCTTATCTCAACTGTTTATGGTGCTGCACTGTAAACAGATCATTGAAACAAACAAAAAAAAAAGGCCACCCGTATAGCCATATCAGCACAACGGAGGGTGAAGTTCCATACTTTTTTAGTCCAACTCGTATGCAAGTTGGTATGAAAAAAGATAGTGAAAAAGGTAGTGAAACGGTGACAAAGAAAGGATCCATCTGTAGCAGTATCAGTTCACTTAGCTGACTTACTGAATGAATGCTGATTTCACCTTTATGTAAAGATAAAGAACAGATCAATTTGCTGACAACAGTTGCCTTTCCAAAAATAAGTTGATGTTTATTGGCTTTCTGGACACATAACAAAAGCCCATAAAGAGGAGGTGGTAGGACAGAACATACAGTCAGAAGGCTGGGAAAAGACATATTGCTGTTTCAGTGACAACCCTCACTCATGTTTCATTGAAGTGACCATAAAAACTCTTCCCCAATGGGAAACTATGTGTGGCACAGTGGTGGGGTGAAACTTTGTTTTGGAACTTCCTGTTTTCTGCTTGTATATAGACACGGATATCTCCATTCCTTTGGTTGTCATGAAACTAGGTTCTATCTACAGGAGAAGATCCAGCATCTTCCTCCTCAAGGAAGAAGTATATGGGTTCAGTGCATAATTTGTTTTTCAGGCAGCCAATCCTACACAGGATTGGTATGGCAGGAGAGGAATTTATTATTTCTCAAAATAATAAAAAAAAAAAAACATGTACATATGCGGGAGGAAAAGCATTCTGCTGGAAGCATTCCAGCAATAGAGTCCAGATCTGTGACCTGAACAGTCCTCAGGAGGTAGGACTTCAACACAGGATTTATGTCAAAGTTCACATGTAACCATGAACTTGTTTTGCTATGTGACATAATGGTACTCAGACAACTAAAGCCTACAGTTCTAATATGAAGACATATTAGAAAGTACTTATAGGTAGGGATAAGCGGAGTTTTCTCAATGTTAATGCAGCCTGTAGCATTAAAATGTTCAAACATAGAAGAGAGCAAGTATGGAATCAACAAAAGTAAAACCAAATCAAAGACAAAAAAATAATTTCTAGTACAAGACACCCAATTTTTCATTAAAGCCACATCTTTTTATATGAACAAAAAAGAAAGGAGCAAAAGAACAAAGAGATTTTTGTTCATTTGTTCACCTTTAACATTCAGGAAGACAACGAGTCTACAAGTTGGATGTAGTATTAACATAAGAAGTATCATTCTAATTAATATGGAACACTGAACTTTTATTAGTGAACAACAGCAATGAGTGCAGAATGGTGACTTTCTGTTTAAAATATTTGGAAGACAGGCTCACACTATGACCTGCTTCCAGTTTCCAGTGGTATTAGGGATGAAGCCAGTATAAATCCAGTTGTCACAAAAGAACAAGTTATAGTATATATTAAACCACAAAAAAATACTTTCAAATAACATTAAGGGTATGACTTAAGCCCACAAAAGCTAGGAAATTCAGAGTTAGGGCTGCAACTCTGTCCTCAACTCACCCCATTTTGTTTAGGTATTATAGCAGATACGGAGAGCTACATGAAACATGATGGTTTTGGTTTTCAAAGGCTAGCACAAAATTTGGCATTCATCTGTGCTTTGTAGGGTTTGCCAGTTAAACTAGAGCTGGCAAAGCCTTCCATGCAGTGGAAGATTATATGACGAATAAACCAGGTCTCTGCATTAAATGTTAATAAGAGAACACACGCCGTTCTTTACCTGATTGATTTTTGTGGTTTGCGTTCTGTTTGGTTTGTGTTCTAAATCCATGTTCTGTGACTTCAGATAGTTAATTTCTTTTAGAGACATTTGCTGGGAGTCATATGATTAGTGGGATAACATGGACTGAGTGAGCATGTTTGAATGTGATGAAGATAGCACAAAACACAAATGCAGCAAAGTGGGGAAATGGGCACAAGTTGGAACATAGGAGGTTCCACTCAAATATGAGGAAAAACTTCTTCACGGTGAGGGTGACAGAGCCCTGGAACAGGCTGACCAGGGGGGTTGTGGAGTCCCCTTCTTCGGAGATTGTCAAGACCCACCTGGATGTAATCTTGAGTAACATCTCTAACATGCTCTAGGCAGTCCTGCTTCGGCGGGGGAGTTGGACTAGATGATCCAACTATGGTCCCTTCCAACTCTAAAAATATTCAGTGAAAAATTCAGTGAAAGCAGCTTGATAACTAGCAATGAATGGTGCATATATGATCACTTGTGATATGTGATATGATAAAAGTGATGAGATTCAACAAAAAGGACACTTAAGTGATAACAGGTTAAGAGATGAGCTCAAGAAGCAACTAGAAGCAGAAAAGTAGCTACAGAAATGGATTGAAGGAGATTTTAATCTGATACCCAAGAAGAGTATGACTTTTATCAGTTTGAGTTAAAATTGTGGTGAAAGAGAAACAGAGAAGCATATGCATGTTGTATTTAGCTCTATCTTTGTCTTATGCTTGCTAAAGTGAAGAGTGATTACTTTCTGGTATGCTCAAGGCTTTTCTATGTTTGCTATTATGAGTTGAAAGATAATCAGAATTTCCACTTACGTTTGACCAGCCCTTGAATTATTACAGTAAATATTTTGAGTAATTCCTGCATCCCTGCAAATTCACTGTACTTCATTAGTTTGGCTATGAGATATATTACAGTCTGAGGTGTATTTCACAAATACACCTTTTTACTGAAATAAGGGCATCATTACAAGGGTTTTCATAAGTATTTCTAAGTCAGTGATTTGTAATTTTTCCACATTCCCAATAATGTAACCCAAAAAACATTACACAGGGCCTCAGCTTCATGTTCTACGTTATTTTTAAGGAAGGCCATAACAGTTGGCTTAGGTCGACTAGATACCCTGCCACTGTCAGCCCCTCCCCTGGCTTTCACGGGAGCAGATTAGTGACTTCATTATAGCAGAATCATGTAGTGACTGATCCCCAAAGCTCATTCAGTTATTGATTCATGCTTTCCAAAAATTCAGGCCATGATATGCTATAAGTTTTCCCAAACATTTCTGAGAGACAGAACTGGTCTTGAATTTGCAATGAATTTCACAACTTGGAGAGTTTTAAGGAATTCTGCGTTTCCTCATGTGAACTCCATTGCTCGTCATAGAATTCAGTAACACATGATTCTGTGCTTCTTTGCAATAGCTCTGCAGGAGGATCTAAATAATAACTTGTAATTCTTGGGTTGAAATTGTATTTTAATTTCAAGACACAGCACAAGAGATTTAATAAAACTAACTGATATACAAAGGATTTGTTTTTTTAAATTTCCCAGTGCTACTTTGAAACTATGGTGATTACTAACAGCTCAGAGTACATTTCTAAGTTTTGATTTCCTTATTCCTTAAAAAACCTAAATTCTTGTAAACAAACTGTTGTTTCTAAAAATAACATACATGAACTGACAGCTTTATTTTAGCTGTCTTTCTGTCACCCATGCTTAGAGAGGCAATGAAGAAAGTACAAAGTTGTCATAATTCTCCTGTTCACATTTAGAGATAAAGTATGGAACTTTCTCTACTCTTTCTATGAAGTCTGGCCTCATTCAGCTTTCAGAGCTATAATGAATAGTTGTAAAAGAAAAGTTTTCTCCTTTTCATTTAAGCCTGTAGCTTAATAGTATCAGGTCAAAAGCAAAAATTAGCCAAAACAAGAAAACTTTAAACCATTTCCCTCCAAAGAATAAGTTATCCCATATTTGGTGAAAGTCCAGCCTATTTCACCAAAAGATTTGCAGTCTTTGTTAAATTCTATGTAAGACTTGGGGTTCATTTACCAAAAGTTTCATACAACTAAACAGATACCACAAGACAGATACTTTTTACCAGCAAGCTACATTACAGGGATATAGACAATCACATTAACATGCACCAGTTGAAATTCTGTGACATTTCATGTTTGTCTTCTTAGCCTTGTTCATATGTGAGTCAATATAAACTTTTTCCTTCAGAATTAAGTTAGGATTTGTTAATATATGACTGACTGGCTGAGAGGATGTGCAATTTCAGCTACCAAGACTGAATAAAGCTACAATTCAACAATGTGCCGAAAAGTTCGTGTTGGATGACCTCGTATTTGTTTTGAACAGAAAACGGCCTCCCATGCTGTAACAGTTGCTCTGCTGATGCATGATTTCTTGTTAAACTAATGTCACTTTGTTGAGAGTCCTCAATCTGGCCATGCTGAATCCAATTTGTATAAGGCAGTGTTTTAAGAAAATTGTAATGACCAATGTTATTGAAAACCAGACCTCAGTTCAGTTCCCTATGGTGTAATTTTCACATTCAGTAAGCTTAATTTAAATGAACTACTTTCAGTCCGCCACTTACCTTCTCAATATGAAAGCATTTTAATTTTTAGCTTCAATCAGTAACTCACCAGGAGAAAATGAACAGGGTTTAACTTACAGTAGCATATTCTGAAACATTAAAAAGCATAGTCATTTAACAATGTTCACACCTGCCACCTGAAACTCTGCTAAATTCAGAACTCATTACAAGCCCTAAGTACAACTGATGTTCCTTGAAAGGGCTGCAAATATTCTGAACAAGCCATGACCCAGTTTTCAGCACAGTTGTGCCAAACTATTTTTGTGTTTAAATAAAAATAACAAAAATGCACATTTTTGCATAGTTTGAAGACAAAATTGAGGGGGCAGAAGGGGAAGAACTGTGGGCTGAGATGAGTTTCACTTTACAGTTTTGGAACAACCAAAACTCAAACTAAAATGAACATGTTGAGTGCATAGAACCACAAGAACCAAAACCAAAGAAAAGGTTGCAATGGAATGTTATTACAGCTTTTATATCTATCAGGGTAGCTAGGTACTGTCCGGTCCCTATTGCAATAGTATTTGAATAATGCATTTTCTAACAATTTTTATATGTGATTCTCACCAGTGAGGCCATTACTGGAACAGTGTGTGTAATTCTGATGCTCACACTTTAAAAAAAGATATTAAAAAATCGTATGGGACTCTGACAAGCAAAATAAGAGTGAATCATGGTGTGGAAATTTAGAATGACAGAACA
Organism: Scolopax mira; assembly: GCA_004320125.1. Taxonomy (NCBI): domain Eukaryota; kingdom Metazoa; phylum Chordata; class Aves; order Charadriiformes; family Scolopacidae; genus Scolopax; species Scolopax mira. Next base: position 57,987 of record BJBW01003202.1, on the reverse strand, counting down.
GAAAAGCTCAGTCTAGTTAACTTATCCAAGAGAAACAACCTAGGTGATCTGATAATAGTTTATTAGTGAAAAAATGAGAAGATTCTTGATAGTGGGTTTGTTGTTTTTTTTACTTAAAAAAGATAAATATCAAGAGCCAATAGCCAGAAATTGAAGCTTGATAAATTGAAAATAAAACTAAGGGGCATCTTTTGGATTATCAGTATATAACTTACAAGTGTTATGGTGAAATTATTCACCACTTTTAAGTCAATGAATGAAAAAGAAAAGTCTTAAACCAATTTTCCTAAATCCATCAAATGGGATTTAAGACTAAGGTTATTAAGATAAGATTTAGAATAAGATTATGATAACCTCAGTCACACTGCAATAGAAACAGAATGGAAAATTTCCCGTACATATCAGTATATGAGATCAACAGGTGACACTGCAAGTTGAAATTTTGTATTTCTCTGAAATTTCTAAGGATTTTTTATTATTATTCTGGTCTAAATTCCATCAAAGTTAATACAATTTTTCCTTCTGACTTGAAAAGACATAGTGTAAAGTACATTTACGAACTTCTGAAAATCTTATCCTTACTGTCACAAAAGCTGAGATTTGACAAAGAGCTTGCTGGTTTTCATCTTTACATTCTTTTAATAATAAGTTCCTTAAGCAAAAAAACCCGCTAATAATAGTTCTCCTGTAAGGTACTTTTGACTTTTGCTTTGAGAACAGAGTAACAATGCATCCAGCCAGATTAGAAGCCCTTGAAAATAGCCTTTAAAACTGTATTATTTGCAGTGCTATTCCTTTCTTCCAGAAATATTCCAGATCATACTGTTTACTGCCTGTCATAAGCATCAGTGGAGGGACAATATCCTGCTTTATCTGTCGGTGAAATGCAACCATCATTAAGTGTAACACAATTAAATTTCCCAGCAGTTTGCTCATACGAAATTACAGAGAATTTGAGTCAGTTAGCTGGATTAGCAAAAGCAATAATCTTGCAGAATATGCAAGTCATTTCCAACTGGACTTTGTTTTTACTGAAAAACTATCAAGAATTTTACTCTTGCTCTCCCAGAATGCAGCAGTAGTAACTCAAAAACAAAACCTCAGCTACTATAAAAAAGGTACTCTGCATCACCAGCAGCTGAGAATATTAAATCATGCTGAAGCTAGGACATTTTTATGCCCTTTTAGAAGAAGGCTGCTAGTGACCCATTTTTAGACTCAGCTCCTCAGGATTAAGATGGCTTTCCCTGTATATCTCGCAATGAGACTGAATAAACTACTAGAGGTTAAGATGGGACAATGATTGAAGTTATGCAGTCAATTGAACAAAAGTTCCTCTCAAATTAGTGGGAGTTCTGCTCAGTTGAAGGACACAGAATTTGGCCCAGTAATAGAGGGCCCGACTCTAATTAAGTTATTCATTTTTAGCCCTAAGCATTCCTCTTCCTCAGTGGAGCGTGCCAAGAAAACTAAAAAACTGAGCCGTACAGAAGTAGTATTAAACTTTAACAATGCTTTGCACTGACACAGAGAGGAATCTTAGAGCTATTTAGAAACAATGGCATGATCTGCAGCTGGAGCCAGGGAATTCACAGTATGTGAAACTTACGGATGTGCTTTTCATTGAGACCATCCCCTGTTCTCATGCCTCAAGCTCCTATGCATAGTGCTTAACCTAACCACTTAAATCTCACCAAAGTTACAGTTAGTTGCATGCCAAATGTTATAAATGACCTGCTGGAAAGTTAGCTGTTTATTTCTTACATAGTATTCAATTGTAGTTAATATATTTCTACTTTTTATCTTTAAAATACAGTTTAATTGAACTGCATGTTAACATTACTGCTTTGGCATCAGTGCCACAACTACCTAAAATTTGTCTAAATTTTATCATGTACATAGATCTCTGATTCAGTTGATCCAGAAACCATAGCACCAAAGGATGACGATATTACTATGCACAGTTAGATGCCAGATTTGGTTTAAAAATAATAAAAAAAAAACTTATAAAACTTTTAGAAAAAGTTAGTTAGATTTTGGAAGAATTAATTTTTTCTAAAGTTTTGGGTATTTTTGAAAAAATATTTTTGTTAAAACAATATAATTGTTTAAATCCTTTCAAGATATTGTCATGTAGCAGTACAACACCATGGTTGACTGACTTACATGTTCTCATTATTTTGTTTTTTCCTCTTGGAATGTGATGAGAGGTTACTGATTTCATTCTTCCAGGTATATCTGATTTTGTTGTTTACATACCCATGTGCAACCTTTAAATTCAGGGAAATATGCTGATCTTGAACAGGAACACTGTAAATTCTCACCTCAGATCTCCATCTTGTGGAGAGAGTAGCATGGATGATGACCCTTTAGGAATTAACTGAATGGCAATTCTCACTTTTGAGCACTTGACTTTGAGTAAGTGACTATGTTTTTAAAACAGCAAAGTATGAATTTAGCAACACCCATCAAGTTGCATTATTTTGATATCCACATGAGTCATGAATCGGCCTCATATATCTTGCTGCATGGCATAGACAACTACCATTAGAAGAGGGAGTTAGTAGCTGGTTGTTCTTATTGTTTATTCTTGCCTTCAGCCTCGTTTATTCTCAGCTGCATTATGACTTCACCAAACAACTCCAGTCTTTTTCTGACCAAATCTCCTTGCTTAGCTAGTCCTTGAATTTATCAAGTTAGATGGCTAAGCTTTTTGGTTGGCTTCATCTCATATAATAGTGTATATGTTGTCATGTGACTACTCATCTGCAAAGGATTAGTTTTTTATTTACTCAATAGAGCAAGGTAGGCATTTCAAGAGTATGATTAATCCTTCTAAAGACAGATTATTGGAACAGGTCCTAATGACATTTCATTGGTGATTAAAGAGAGCCTAGGTGGTCAGCTCAGTTTTCAATGTTTACATTATAGACATCTGAAATTAAGTAAAAAGAATTCCGTCCTTCATGGCCAAATTATATGTGCAAATCAGGTGGTCTGTAATTCAATAAAGTACAGCCATAAAGCAAAATCCCTATGACTATCCCTAATAATATTCAAGTAGCAGATAAGGTTCACTAGTGGCATAATCAAAAGTTTTTGATGTTTCCAGCCATATCTCATCAACTAATCTCTATACTAACAGACTGTTGACGGAATTCAGAGATTGTATTTAGTCAACAGAAAGGTGAGAAGGATTTGACTGCTAGCAATTACTAGTTTGAAATAGTTTCAACTGCTGACGATATGAGTTAGCATTCCTGCTGTCTTACTCCCAATCCTGTGCTAGCATCTACATGTCTACAGTGTCAGCAAATTAAATCAGTCAAAAAGTTAGTAGTCTATAACTGGATGAGTTCTCTAAAAGTCAAGAAGCAGGAATATGCCACCATTGTCTGGGGATAGGTGAGGTCACCATTTTTGGCAGAAGCATCTACTTAGATCATCTTCAAGTGACTGTGAAAGCACAACCTTAGCTACATGCAGAGAGCTAATTCTCATTATCTTCTGCATTGCCACAGCATGTAACCACTCATTCTCAGATTTCTGCTAAAATGCAGTGTAAAACTCAACACTGAGTATCATTTTTTAGTGTCTGAGAAATCATCTGACACCTGGAAATGGCCCAAAAGAGCACTGAAGAGGTAAAAAACTTGGTGTTCAAGAGTAAACAGAATCAGATCAGTGGAAAGCTTCATTTTTAAGTGGGAAGAAGTTAAGTGAAGAAAAGCTGCTTCCAGAAAAATTCATAACAGCCTGAAATTTTTGTTCAAAACAGGAAGAAAGCGGACATTGAACATAAAGATCACCTCTTGACAAATTTTATATCCCTGTTTTAAAACCCAAGGGTTCAAATCTTCTCACTAAAACAGTTGCCATTCTTTTTTTTTTTTTTTCAGAGTAAAATTTGCTTAAAATTTGCTCCAAAAAATCCTATCTATATCAGATACATATCACAGAAAAGTTTCCTTAAATAGTTAAAGTTTAGCTGCTGAAAACAAGATTTAATAATGAGATACAACTGTAAACTTTAATACTAGGCAGTGTTTCCAGTCCCAATAATACTACTTTCATTGTAGAAACCTATGTATGAAAATTCTGGTGTTGAAGTGAAAACTGAGCTGGGCAGTAAATATTGACTTTTCAAGTGTTCCTTCTACCGATATTACATGATTGTCTCTCTCTCTATATATAAATATATATGCTGAGTGCTGTGCAATGATAACAATAATAAGTATATCCCATGTAATACTCATCCTTGCAAATATATATCGATACAGAACTGATACTCATAAACAAGTATATAGAACTATCAAGGTGCACCCGCTTATGAACAAATTAAGCTACTCCTCAGAAAAAACTTTTAACTTTAGCTCTCATGTCCAATAAATAAACATAATTTATTATTAATTTAGATCACAGTACTGTTTTTAGTGTCCAGTAAGGCACTCTATGTACATATTGAAAACAGCCCCTACCTTCAAGAGCTTACAGGATTAAGTCTGACCTATTTATCATAAAGATGCTGAACCAGATATTTATAGGGATTTGCTTGAACTAGTGTTTTGATTGTATGTTTCTCAAGAACACATATCACTTCAAGATCTTCTAGGTAATATACTGGAAAAAGGAAATTTACCACACACCCCTCTAAGCCTGATGGGGGCCCAAGGGCTAATCAAAACCACTACAGACCTTTTAAGCAATGAATCTGAATTAATCAAATCATTCCTGCTGGTTTTTGTTAATGTTTGGACAATCTAGTTTTTCTGCAGTATGCTTTTGCTGTCTGAGTAGAGGACAGGGAGCCAGAAACTCCTTGAGTTTTAATCCTGGCTCTGACACTGATTCTCTCTGCGGCTTTGGGCAAGGAGTCATTGTTCTATAGTAAAATGCTTGTATTGGCAAGATGATGAACTACTGTAGATGATCTAATAATTTGTTTCCATCTTTAATTTCTATGATTCTGTAATGCTAACAACCTAAGTTTTAGCCTCTCATCTGAAGAGAGGAGATAAGTACTTGCCCATTTTACCTGTAGATGGAGAAGGATTAAAGTTATAGGATACGGGACTTCACAGGACAGAAGTTACAATGCATAATTAGTACCTTGCTTAGTATCTTGTTAATCAACAACATCTGTAGGGAGTGCATAACACAAGGCCAGATTGAAGAGCCTTCTTTCTTCTCTACTAATCATCCTCCTCTCTGAAGTTTGTGGAAAATTCTGCCTGTAGCAATTTGGGGACCCTTCTGTTGTGTTTAGGCCTTCACTAGAATGTTTCATAAGAGTAAAGCAACCACTGAACTAGCCAATGGTGGATTTTTTTTTTTCTTCTGGGAAAGGTAAGGGAAGAGGGTAAGTGCAACAGGGCAAAGTTCCTAGAGTGATGCTTATGCCAATGCATACAATGACACAGTCGTTGTACGGATGCCTGCATTCCCCAGCTGTTACAACCAGCTCAGTTACACTCACAAGTTGCTGACTGAAGATGGAGATTCTTATGGGTGACTCTAGCTTGACCTAGGGAATGGACTGAAGAATAATAGCTCCAAGTTTAGCATAACCCCCCAAAAGTCCAATAATAACAATATGCACCTGAAAAATGTTATTAAATTTTCTAGGTCTAGAAAGACAGAAAACATGCAGTAAAATGAGTGGTCCTGCATGTATAATTAACTTCAAGTTAGTTTAGCTCCTTCAATCACTGCCTAAAGAACACCAGAAATAGTAAACATTGTAGTTTATAGACCCAACTCTTCCCTTTCAATGTATGTGCTGGGTCTGCTTCTGATAATACATAATAAATCTTGCTATCAGCTATATAACACTAAATGTATCACATGGAAGGAGACAGAAGAAAAGAGTAACCAGAATATGTTTCAGTGAAGGACAGTTATAGCCAGGTCTACCTAACAACTTTCTCATTGTCCAACCACAGTGAAAACTGTCTTTCTCACACCAGGCAATGCACAGAGGCAACTAACTTATGGAACTGGTTGCTAATGAGTTATGTCAATGTTTGTCAGGGATTTCCTTCTCATTGTTTTAGGAAGCTATATTGTTGTTTCCACAACAGATTTTTTTTCTTAACCTACTTTCTTTGATAAAGGATGTCACCTTGGTCCTTGGTTCCATTGCTATGCATCATACCTAGGTAGACAAAGCAGAAACAAACATGATCCTTGCTTGAACAGTGGCAGTCTCTTTGCAGCTCCAACAAGTAATAAGACTTCCTTTATTCTCCATGTGGAAAACAGGAGAGAGCAATATAGAGAATGTAGAGATACACGGAGATGGTTTGATAATGTTGCAGGAGGTTATGGTGATCGGCTAGATGAATGTTGCAAGACAGCATTCCACCAAACTGACAGGGTTAAATAGGAATACAAAGGTGATTAATGTCTCTCTCCAAGTTATACTGCATTTTGGTGTTCTCAATGGTAAGCCAACAGACAGATGATTACCCTTTGTAATCACCTGATATGAAAATACTAACAATGATGATACATTGCTCTTATAAACTATAATTCTGCCAAATTAATTTTCAGTCCAGAACAGATCTTCTTGTGATACTATTATAAAAATTTATATGACTTGTACTGGTAGACACTTGCTGCATTAGTCTGTAACATCATGACTTTATCATGAAAAATACATATAATTACTGTAATTTACAGCAAATATTGGTGGAGCTGTTAAATTAAGCAATCAGGCCAACTACAGAGGCGTGGTTGGTTAACCAATTATCACATTTTCTTAGAAATGGATGCATAAACCTCAAGGCATACCACAGTTAAAAGCTATTTCAGTCACTGGAAAACAACTGAAAGACATCTAGAAACCTCTGGAAAAGGATACCCCTTCCCCCAGAAAAAATTTACTTCATGCAAGTCACAAGAAAGTTATTATCCAAGCTAGGTCACTGACAAGAGATGTTATTAATGATCCCATTGAAATTATTAATGCATTTAACAATCACTTTGCAAACTATAATATTATATCCTGGGAGAATACTGAATCATGCTAGTTACTTGGATGAAGATCAAATAAGCTTAGGATGAAAAGATCAGACTCTGAGAAAGTTTAGAGTACTTTGTGATTAATAAAAATGAAATGCCAGAACTACTTGATTTGCATTTAAATCCACAAAAGAGTGTTGACTGGACTTTACCCCATGATTCAGTAACTAAACACACCTCTGCACACACAAAATATTAACATTAATACAGTATAAGGATGAGTCTACTGCTATAGTTATAAGCAAATATGATACAGGAATATTGCATGCAGGGGATGCGTAACTGAAACCTCTCTTCAGTTCACAAAATGGACCTTACTCTAAGACCTTGGTAATACATAACCATTACAGAATCACAGAATCACCTAGGCTGGAAGGGACCTTTTAAGATCATCTAGTCCAACCAATGAAAAAAAAAACAAAAACAAAACCAAAAACCATAATCCACAAACGAACAAAAAAAAAAACCACACCAAAAAACCAAGCCCACACAAACCCCACACCACACCCAAACCACCACCAATCCACTACTAATCCATATCCCTAAGCACCATGTCAACTCGTCTCTTGAATACCTCCAGGGATGGTGCCTCAACCATCTCCCTGGGCAGCCCATTCCAATGCCTGACAACCCTTTCAGGAAAGAAATATTTACTAATAACTAATCTGAACATCCCCTGGTGCAACTTGAAGCCATTGCCCCTTGTCCTAT
>BJBW01003202.1:0-50205 GCA_004320125.1 Scolopax mira | reverse complement strand
CAGTCTCCTCTTCCCCAGACTGAACAACCCCAGCTCCCCCAGCCTCTCCTCATAAGACCTGTGCTCCAGACCCCTCACCAGCTTCGTTGCCCTTATCTGGACCTGCTCCAGCACCTCAATGTCTTTCTTGTGGTAGGGGGCCCAAAAATGGACACAGTACTTGAGGTTGGGTCTCACCAGTGCTGAGTACAGGGGGACGATCATCTCTCGGGTCCTACTCACCACACTGTTCTTGATACAGGCCAAGATGCTGTTGGCCTTCTTGGCCACCTGGGCACACTGCTGGCACTTTGCAGGCAAGAATTTCCTGATCTCTCTGGTTACTTCCCAGGTAGTTTAATGGTGAATAGCCTGTTTCCTATCTGATCATGTGATAATAAAATACTATACGCATACAGATTTATATGGTGGCTTACAGCATATGATAAGTATTGCAGCCTGATATTATGTAACAATCCTAATTAAATTGTAAAAGATGTCATCACATTTTAGATATGATAGGGACAAGGAATAAGAATTTGTGCTATGAAATAAAAATGTAATTAGTGTAAAAGAGTTAAGTGCTTGGAACTATTCTGTCAAGAATAATTTGGGTATAGTGAAACCTGCTGAGGAAATGAATACTGAACTAAAATGCAGTTTTTCTCAAACATCTTTAGTTCATGTCTCCCATGTGCATGGCTCTGAAACAAGCGATCACAAGGCTGCTTCATGTTTCATCTGCCATTGAGAGCACCTCCAATGTGATGTAAGATCCCTTGTTGTAAAGGACATGATGAGATGCTCTCCTGAAGTCTTTTCCAACCTGATTTTCTAGAATCCAAGTCCAGGAGTCCTGTGCCTCTGGTTTTCTTTTTTTTCACCTGAGTTTCTGCAGATATATTAGTAGATTCTGTTACCTCGTCATGTATGAAAAGAAGTTTTCCCTATACCATGCTCTTCTCTAATTCCTTTACTTTCCCTTTAGGCCTTGCATCATACTTCCTGGAATCCTAACAAATTACATTCTCCTCTGAGGAAACTTCCTCTGTTGAAATGAACTTTCATTACCAATCACAAGGTTATTACCTGTTCAAATATCTGACTACAGTTCTAATCCAGATTAGGTAGGTGGTGACAGAAATATATTGTTCACCAAATAGTGTCCCATGAGCAGTTCATTTCCCTTTATCAAATAAGGTAGGGAATGTCTGTCAAGTACTTGTCACAAGTGCTTCAGGTCAACAACCATCATCATGACTGAAACATTTTCCAGCAGAAATTTCAGTAGCAGATTGGCTGTACCTTGGCCAGTTGTCTCAGCTCTTATTCCTCTAGGTGTCCCCTCAGGCAAAAAGGAGATACTTTGGCATGAAAGAGTGAGAATTTCATATTGTTGTTGCCTGTCATGAACCTATTTAGGCAGAGAATGGATTATTTCTGTCTAGGATATAGAAGAAAACAGAGAAATAGAATTATATAATTCTATTCATGAAGTATATTTTAAAAACCAACAAAATAAGTTTTCATTTTGACCATATCTTTGAAAGTGCCAGTGGGAACAGGGTACTGTTCAAAGAGAAAGAGCCTGTTGCAAGGAAAAAGTATTGTTCAGCAGGTAGTGAAACATACAATTAAATGTACTGTTGAATGAATTCACATACTTATTTTCTCTGTGGAAATGAATGTTGAATTACTGTTGCAACCCCACCTAAAACTCACATACAAAAGAGAAACGGTAAAACCTCAGCGCTACAGGTATTTCCCTCCACGCATTCATTTTCTACTCATTATCCATTCTTAAATTATAATGAATAATCATGGATATTTATCACATTTCTTTAATGACAGAGAATCTGCATATGGTAAGATAGTGGCATAATTTGATATTTATGAAATGCTTCTTTATTTATGAAGCATCTGTCTAGAAATTTAATTCCCCCCACTACAGTGTTTCATTACAATGTTAACACAGGTGAATAATGAACAAGATTCCTATCTAGGCTATTAAAATTTGAAAAACTAATACTCTTTGATGAATTCAAACCACCACCTCACCCAGCTACTGTATTAAGTTCTTAGTACTTTCGTTTATTTTTCTGTTTCCTATTTCAGTCAGAGAGGTTAAAATAGGAAAGCCAAAAGCTGGAAAAGAAATGAAATGAAAAAGGGACAAGGGAATGGGTGTGTGAAATGTTAGGGAGGTTAAATAGCAAAAGGTTCAGATTACAGTGCATAAGAAGGCCAGAGAAATATTAAAAAAATATGAAGTTTATAATATTGGACAGAGAATTAAAAAACCTAGAGAAGCAGCACAAGAATAGATAGACGACAGCTGTGGGTGGATAAAGAGAGAGAAAGAATAGGAAAGGCCAGATCTTGTTCCCACGGAAGTCCATGGCAAAGCATTCATTGACTTCAGTGGGAACTGGAGAGGCCCACACTGAATGAAAATTCATTGCCATGAGGGAGGGAAAGGGAGGAGAATTGGCATTAATAGAAGAATGAACAGGAGTAGGGAAAATAAAAATTGAGAGCAGTAATTGAAGCCCGAGGTGACACAGTCAGAAGAGCAACAATAGCCAAGGCTGTTAGGGAGCTGAAGGTCCTCAGCACATCACAGGACAGAGGACCTGGCTAAGACCCAAACTCAAAAGTCCTCCTAGCTTTGGCAATCAAAGATCCCAGATCTGGAATCTCCACATCATGAGTGATTTTGGAAAGTTTTTTAACTAAATGTCAGATCCTGTCACCTTTGCCTCACAGTAATTTAATGTAGAAACCACTGGGACAGTTTGTAAGGTAAGATGCTGTTGATTGTAATGAATGGTAGCACCAGTAAGGATAGCACCAGGAGGTTTTGAGTCATTGTTTGTAGCACAGGAACTCATGTCTATGGAGGAGGCTGCTCAGCATTTTTGAACTGGTGACCCTGCTTTCAGTCACCAAATACGTTACTAAATTTCACCTACTCAGACCCTTTTACTGTGCATCTTGTAATACTTGGTGTTTTTCTTAAAGTCCTACTTCTTCAATTTTTTCCCGTCTTAGTTGCAGAAAAAAAGTTTGACCTGAACATATCCCAAAGCTCTCAGAAAACCAGAGGCAGATAAAAGGAAACTAGGCATCATTCTTAGGGTGAGTTTCTATTTTTAGACTATGAATTTCTTAATCTTTACCTTTAGACACCAATTAATCTACTACCCCCAAGCTTCATAATTTCTTCATGAGCTAGCAAAGAGTTGCTAAACTCACCGGCAAAAGTATGTGTATCCATTCCCCCCTAGTGGAAGATAAAAGCCTTCTGCTACAACAAATTACTTTTTTAGCTCAAGTGCTAAACAGCTGTGTCACACATTTCAAGAACCCAGACCCACAGATGACCCACACGAGGATCCACAGTATTTTGCAGAATTGAAATTTCAGTGGTATTTTAGTCGGAGTTTTGTTCCTGTGTTGTCGCTGCAATCTAAATTGCTTCATGAAGTTGTGATGTGACTCTCTTGTGTATATGTATATCGATACAACGAATGTCCATGATGATACAGTTCTTCCAAGTGAAGCCATGCCTTATTTAGTGCACAGTGCTCAAGGCTGTCTGTGGAATAAGAAGAGCTACCAGTGCCTTGCCATAAAGCATAACACTGAGACTGGACAATGCAGGAGGCAGAGGGATGGCCTCAAAGCTAGATAAATTAAAGCTTCCCTGGATAAACGGGTTCTGTTTCAGCCATTATTGCAGCTCGTAGGTGATGCTGGGAAACTGAAACAGTCTGAAATTTTCTGAAGTGGACAAGGTGGTTGCTTTTTGTTTGTTGTTCAGTGTGAAACCACACAGCAAGTGTGCTGAGCTCTTACTGCTGTAACTGAGATCAGTGAGACCAAAGAGGTCTCAAGATGAGCTCTACTCCTCACTTAGACTGTTCTTATAGTGCCAACTCATCTGTGTCAGACTGGCCACCTTACGTTCTTTCACTGTTTTAGCTATAGTCTGTCATAGTTCTGTGATGATAGTAGTCCCTACTACACAGGATTGTTACTAAAATAAAATATTAATATTTTTAAAGCACTATGGACAGATTGAAAGGAATAAAATAATGACAGCAGGTCTTCATGTAAATTTAAGCCAGAGCCTCCATCTAATTCTGAGATCCACTAACACCCATTTCTATTTCCACCCAATCTTGGAAACACCTCATCTCCATAAAAGTCTCAATCACTTCACAGTATAACAAGTATCTAAAATTCTGCTTCTGCATAATTACAGAGAGTTAAGTCACTGTAAATAAGGCTTATTTCAATACATGTTTTCGTCAGCCTGATTTGAATCTAGAAACTCACATATATGTCTATTACAAGGCTTAATCCTACTGATTTCTGTTAAAACCTAACTCGCCAAGAAGGCGGTGTCTCCTGTCAGGTAATAGTCTAGTCAGTAGGGCATTTCTCAGGGATGTAGGAGGTACAGACTCAATTTCCCCTTTTTCTGAGGTGAGTCATACTCAAGGCTTGCACACAACAGACTTTTGGGGAATGCAAGGAAGGGAGGATAGAAACAATGGTTCCCTTTGAAACTGTGCCACAACATGAAAGGACGATGTGTATAAATATTCAGGGCAAGTTGTTAGAGCAGAGCTGAATTAGAAGCCCCTGCACTCTATTGTAGATTTTTAATATTTTTAAAGGATTCCTTTTCAGGAAAAAAGTAGAATAGATATTCCCCATCTTAAGCAGCAGCCTCTTACTCATTTTCTCCCTCATTCTCAACTGCATGTTCTAGACATTAAAGTCTATGGTTCACAGAATTATGGTTCACCTTGTCCACTTTCTTGACTGATGAAGTAAAACTTGAATGTTTTTTGCATAGTGGAGCGGCTGTTGAGAATACATTTGATTCTTCTGGCAAGGAGAGACGGAAATTAACTAAGCCTGAATTTCTAACATGTCAAGTGAATGCTTAACTGGTAACCTATTGCATCACCAACATCATGGCAACAGTACCATCAATTTCTTTGCTCCCTTCTCTACTCAAATTTGGAATAATAGTGTTCACTGCTTTTTACTCAAATCAAGAACTTAGACACTTTGATGGTTGGACTTGATGATCTGAAAGGTCTCTTCCAATCTAGACAGTTCTATGATTCCATGTTACTAAGTGTGAGTGATAGGGCTTTTGTCCAAAGTACAAGGATGTGCTTTCCTGTACTCTTGAGTAAGATTCCTAATTTTCCATGGTGGAAGACTTAAACTGCATTTTTGTTTTCCATAATCCTTTATGTGTCATCCCTGGATAGCAGTCTACTCAACTTGATAGTCAATTCTCATAGGTCCCTGAAGATTTTTACTCACCCTTTACATCACAGACAGAGCCTGGTCACATAATTCTGGAATCCCAAGGGGTCAAGAATCCCACCTAACGGACAAATTAGTTCCCTTTGAACTAATTAATTTGCATTAATGCAAGAGCCCAGGAGAAATATTTCTGTACACAGTAAAAGAGATATATTCAGAACAGGGTTTGGATGGCACATGATAAATAATGCATAGGGTCATATATTGAAAAATGAGACTGTGAAGAACTACTGAATAAAGACCAATCTTCAATGAGAACCATTTGTCATAGCCATTAATGAGGTTGGAGTTCTGCAGGAGAAGTTGGATGTGGCTGTCTAATTAAATGCTACGTAATTGAACTAATATAATATCGCATGTACGTAGAGAGAGAAAATTTATGTTGAAATCACACCTTCACTGTTTGAAGTGAAGTTAATGTCCTTTAGTAAGGCTTTTTTTTAGATGCCAATTTAGAGAAAGGAACAAAATTGTTGAAGGTTGATATAAGGTTCACATGTTGACATAGAACATCTCTATATGTCCACTGAGTAAGAAACAGACAACACAGTGTACTTACTGCCTGCAGGTCTTTAGAACTTGTCTTCAATTTCTTTTTGCTGTTGTTTTTTTCTCTTAATGATTCAAAAATACATACGATGACCCAGTTATTACAATTAATATACTGCAATAGGGTGTTGTACTATACTGATAGTCTCACCCATTTTATAGAGCTTTCATGAGGCTTAATGAATTTATTGACTTCGTTATGCACTTTCAAGATTGTTTTTTACAGAAGTGGAACTTTTGGATAGTGCAAGATACATACACACCTGTCTAACTCATGAAATAGGTCTCAAAATCTTCCCATAAAATTATTTTGAGAAGTAAACTGCAACACTGTACATATTCTGATTTTAGCTTAAACCTCATTACAGTACTCTTATTGCCATTGCTTATGCGTTTTACCCTAGTCCTGTCACTCCCCAGGTTGTCATTTTCAAATCAAGTGTCAATGATTCCCAGTGGTCTTTATTAACTTTTTTTTTTTTTGTTGAAAGACCAAAGCTTAAAGCTGAGCCCATGGGGTATTATCAGATGGAAAATATTAATTTACTAAAGCATCTGAACATTTGGAGTAAATTTGAAAACAGAACCATCTGTTATATAAACTAATCCAATAGACTCCACACTTTGTATAGCCAGCCGCTGTCAAGCAACAGATTATGAAACCAAGTAATAAATCTTAATTCAAAAAATATTTCTCCATTTGAAAGGTTTGAGAATTTATTTTTCCTTTCTTGTTTTAATGTAAACTTGATGGAAGTTGGCAGAACTCTCTGACCTGTAGGGGGTCTAGTATTCACTCTGATCCCTATGGGAGGCTGTGGATGAAGTCTCACAGAGGTCAATTGCAATGCAAGTCTTGTGATAACATGCCTCTCTTGTGCATCACTTATGCTCATGCACGCCATGAGTAAGTTGCTGTGTCTGGTTTATGAGATGAGTACCCCAACATGCTGAAATTCAAAACATGGACTGTACCCACCATTTCTGACACTACTCAAAACAATGAAAAAAATTTTTCCTGCAGCCAAGATTCAAGTTTAGGCCTCTATTCATCTTCCCTGCTAAAGACAAACACCCTTTACAATAGTCCTGACTTGAACAGTCTCCAAACAAAGTTTCTCTCTTTTGATGTGGAGGTTATGGCTCCATCTAACAGCCACCAGCGGGCTTCTTACAAGATGCCAGAAATCAGTCTCTTCACAGTTCAACACATGTAACCTGACAATTCCTGCATATAGCATGTCTATGTCTGCCCTTTCCTCCTCTCAATGACATGGCAGGGAACCCTTCTCCTTCTAGTTTTTGGGTATGGTTTTCACTCTACACACATCACATCAAACCAGAAGAAGTGTAACCCAGCCCCGTTCTGCTTTTTATAGTAATTTGTGTGTCTGTGTGTATCAGCATAGCAGTCAAAGAGGGAAAGAACTTTATGTGTCTGTATATATATAAATATATAAATATATATATATATATATATATACACACACACATATATTTTTGCTGAACAGAACAGAATGAGACAATATAGGTAGGAAGGTTACCAAATAAGGTGTGTTTCCTAAGTACAAGAAGGATTTCAGCCTTTGGTTCCTAATATCCCTGTCCAAAATATAATAATTGTCACGTCAAATTAGAAGAAAAATATGTATGTTGGTAGTTGCTGTGAAGACATTTTGCTCTCCTCATTTTTGTCTTCTGAATATATGAGGTATACATCCACCAAGAGGTACAAACAGCATTCTTCTGTAGTTAGTTAGTTATGAAACCCATGAAAAAAATGTGGATATTAGTAGATGAGACACTGCAGATTCATTGGAGTTTAGGTTGCTTTGGCTTAGCTCAGGCTGCAGCATGGTGATGTAAGCCAACAATCAGATTACACAAGGGAGGAAACTTTTCAAAGCACTCTGGTGATACACAGTGAAAAAAAAAAAAAAAGAAAATAATGAAAGAAGTTTTTAAACAATTATTTCCTCCTCATCTTTGTATGAAGAACAGTACATTACTTGTCAAGGCTTTCTGTTGCTTTTAGAGTGAGATACTAATTGTTACAAGCAAATGAAGCACTCTTTTCACCATAGTTGTAAGAGACCTCCAAGATCATTGAGTCCAACAATGTGACTTTCCTAATGTGATATGTCTCATTAAATATGTATAGTTGGACAAATTTTATAAAACTTTAGAGCTTTCAATGAAAGAACTGTGCTGTTAGCAGAACTCCTTTTCTTGTTTTTTTGGTTTGGTTTTGTTGTTGTTTTTTTTTTTCAATAACTTCTTTACTTCTCTGAACTCACCATAATCAAAGATGGATTAATCTCTTCCAGTATTTGCTGAATCCATTAATCACTGAGACTGCTTAATTCAATGTCCAAGATAGTGTTTGGGAATACAGTGTACAATTGTTTTTCACGTAGGGGAGCACTTTCTGTTGGAGTAACATCACTGACAATCTGACGATGTTAGTGATTAAGTGATTCAGAGTTATATCATCTAACCATTTATCAGTCCTCTATATTTCACAATTAAGTATGAATTTTTGCATTTCTAGCCTGCATGAATTAGGCATATTCTATGCGGACTTCTCCAAAAGTTTGCATATTCTTAAAAATTCTAAATAGGAAGAAAAAATTGTCAATGGAAAAGTACTCAAGGACGTCTGTTCTCCCATCGATTTATTCAACAATTTCCCATTAGCACTGAAGGGAGAATAGGCTCTGCAGAATGCAATAAAAATGTGTTTCACTAACTAAATAAATTCCTTTATATATTGTGGCAAGACAAATAAATAAACCCAGAGATTTACAGACAGCCACCTTGGCTGACATTTCAGAGAGCTGGAGCCTTTAGCAATATTTTTTGCTTAACTCCATCCTAGCAAAGCCCTATCTCTTCTCCCAAAACCTCATTTCTCAATTCTCTCCTGCTCTCCACTTTCAGGCCCACTTCCCAGTTTCTTTCTCTTTTTCCTTCCAAGGTGTGATTGCTCTCTTTGCTCCCCAAAGTCTCCTTCTTGATTGTTTTGCTCTGCTTTAATGAGTCCAAGGCTTCGCTCTACTCCAGAAATTGCATTTAGCCTTTTTGTTCCCAAGCACATCTGTCTCTTCCAAGCTTTCTCTCCCGTTCTGACCTTCCTGCACTTCTATATTTTTTTTGCCAAGTTGATTTCCCCTGTCTTTCTAATCTCTTTTTACTTGTCTATTCTTCTTCTACTCTCAGTGCATTAAAACCATGCCACTATTTCTCTTCTTTCTTTTTTTTCCTTTAGCAATGACAAGCTAAAATTTGAGAATTCAGATTTGTAAACACAATAAAATAGCAGTCATTTTTGCATTTTTTTTACCCTGGTAAGTAGAGGGAAGAGGGAGGCTTTTAAAAAATGATCCAACCTAGACATCACTTAAAAAAATAGAAACCTTTCAAGCTTCATCTGTGACATCTTATCTATAGTCAGAAATTCATATGAAAATGCCATTTAATTTAAAACTTACAGTTTCCAATTCAATAATGAAATATTCTATGATGAATGTAATAATACCTATTTATATAACTCAGATTTGGTAATGCGGTACCATCTGTATGCTAATTCTTACAAGTCCCTCGTCCTATAGATTTACTATTTCTTTCATGTGTACTATGGCATATGACAAAAATTTAAACTTTTTCTGCCTCTAAAATGACCAACATTCATAACTTGTCCTTCACTGACAGACATTAATAGAAAAAAAAAAAAAAGCAAAACCAAACAGCTAAAGCTCTTGCTATTTTGAGAAAATATAACATTGGCATGTTACTTTACATTTTACTTCGTTGCTAACAAAAGAACTAATTTATCTCAGAGGAGAGGGGTTCTTCCATATTCCCAGTTAATTCTCAAGAGGCAGGATTATAATGTAGACCAACACAATAGATACTTCTTATTTAAATTCATTACTTTCCTAGTGCTCTGTGCTACATTCCTTAGCCAAGCAAAACTCCTACTGACTTCCTGTATTAGGTCCATCTTTATTATTTAGCAGATTGACAGAACCAGAGTGGTACCATCTATTACTACTGGCAAATAACATTTGAATTCATCTTCCCCTTATTCACAAGATGACTCATTCTGTGTCGTACACACTTCATTTCTGATTTATGTAAGATGTACATTTTAACATCCTTGCTGAGACTCGCAATTATTTAATCTATTTTTGTCATTCTATTCATTCCCTTATTCAAGTCATTTTGCATTAATAATCAGTCTCCATTCTTCTTCATTATTTAGTATTATTTGGTATAATGGAGTGTGTGCCAACTATGACTTCTGGATGAAGCTTCTGGATGAGTGACACATTTACTGCTGAAAGTTAAAACATATAAAATTTCAGACAGTGAAAAGCAAGATCATTTTAGAAGTACTGACTACTTTTGAACATCATCATCGTGACTTGAGCCAAGTTAGTAATAATAACATGCTTTTTCTAGCTATTTGTACCCATACAGAAAATAAATATGTTCTCCCCAACAAGTCAATATTGAGAACTAGAAATTTAGCTGTTCTCAGTTTTTGAAATACCTTGTTAGGTATGTCATAGGGAATGGGAGATACTGTTTTAGCAGGAATCTTATCTACAAAGAGACAAATACTGAACATCTTATTTATTAATTAGTCAGTATATGTTGTCTACTTTGCCTGTAGGACTGTGGGCTCATGAAAACTGAAGAATGCTCAAGAGTTTCAGACTTTTGCTTTACAGACCCTGTATATTATTTCCTATAGACAGCTGAATGCCAAGACACTGGCAAAAACTTTTCATGGGTTAGAAAAGGAAACAAAATAGGTTTCTTTCAACCAACTGCCCTATCCATACTTCTCTGCTACCCATATATCCACCCAGTTCCTCACAACCCCAGGAAAAAGGCTTCTTTATGCACTGTGGTTCAGGAAAAAACATTTTGCCTTATCAGATACATTTTCTGATAGTTTCAGTCATAGTCATGTTTCAGTAAGTCATGACATCTTATGCAGACACACTAGTCAACATAGTGTATGGAAGGTTTAGTTCTTGAAAATAATTTCACAGAGTCACAGAAACTCTGAGGTTGGAAGAGATCTCTGGATATTGTCTATCAATCCTCTAACAGTATCAGGTATTCTCCCCTCATCCACCACCCTTCTTGTATGATGAAGTTCAGCTAAAGTAGGTTGCTCAGTAACAGATCCATTCAGGCTTTGAATATGTCTGAGGGTGGAGAATTTGCAATCTCTGCAGGCAATCTCTTCCAGCTTCTGAACACTCTCATTATAAAACCTTTTTTCTAATGTTTAACCTGAATATATTTTGTTTCAGTTCATTTCCATTGCCTCTTATCCTTTCACAGCATATCACTGAGAAAAATCTAACTTCACTTTCTTTACTGCCTTTCCCCCTTACCACTTTTATAAAATCCCCCTAAGCCTTCTCTTATCCAGGTTTAACAATCCCAGCTCTCTGTCTCTCCTCCATGACAGATGATCCAGTTCCTAAATCATCTTCATGCCCTTTGCTGCTCTCATTCCAGTATGTCAGTGTCCTTTTTGTATATGGGGGCGTCCAGGACTGTATTGAAAAAAGGGAAATAATCACCTCTGGCAATGCTTTGCCTAATACAGCACAGGAAACCATAAACCTTCTTTGTCACAAGAGCACATTCTTAGCTCATGGTCCATTTGTCCACCAGGATCCAAAAGTAACCAGGTCTTTTCTGCAAAGCTGATTTCCAGCTGGTTGTTCTCCAGCTTGTGCTGGTGAATGGGGTTATTCCTTTCCAGGTGCAGGATTTCACATTTTTCTTTGTTAACAATAATGAGATTTTTGTTGACCCATTCCTCCAGCTTGTCAAGGTCCCTCTGAAAGGCAGCACAACAATTTAGTGTGCCAACCATTTTAATTTTGCATCATCCACAAACTTGCATAAAGGGTCATCAGTAAAGATGTTAACAGTATTGGATCCAGTATCCCATCCTGGAGGATACAAACAGTGACTACCCTCCAGCAGGACTTCATGCTGTTACCCTTTGATCCCATCAGCTCAGCCAGTCTTTAAGCCACCTCACTGCCTGTTTATGTTGCCCAAACTTCATCAGTTTGTCTACACAGATATTATGGGAGACAGTGTTGAAACCCTTGCTAAAGTCAAAATAAACAACATCAGCTGCTTTTTCTTTTTGTCCTTCTTGAAAACAGGACTGTCTTTGCTGTCTGCCAGTCCTTAGGAATCTCTCCCAACTACCACGACTTTGAAAAGATGTTTTTGAATCAGCCTTGCAATGACATTGGCTAGCTACTTCGGCACTCTCAAATAATAATTTCCTCAGCAATGTTACAACACATTTAGAAAGCACTATCAAAGCATTTTTGTAGCTATTTGATAGATATAAAAAAACCCTAACATTTGGAAAACAAATATTAAATTTTGTGACAGATGTGTTTTCTGATTTATGTTGCACAAATAAAGAATTTGAATCTGTTCCAAGACATTCTCAGCAAAGCCATTAATTAATTATTCATCTTATTCTTCCCAAGATGATGAGAGTATCACCTGAGTTGAAGTAAATCATGAAACAAAAGCAGAAGAAATTTCATTGTACTAAATTTTGTCTTTTTTTTTTTTTAAGTGTTCATCATAGGAAAGGATTACTTATGTAAACAGTCAATAAAAGATAAGGTCAACTTGACTGTTGTAGGTTAAATGTTAAGGAGGTAAGCAAATAATTTAATATCATATCAACAGACTTTAACTTCTCATCCAGAAAGAGCATATTTGGAAGGAGTAACTACTCAAATCTGTGGTCCTCATGACAATGCTGGCCATTACTGGAGATTGCCATGTGTCATCAAAAGGTAGTTATCTTCATACAGTCTGAATTATCTGTAAGAAGGCATCAAATTTCCAAACCAAAAGAATATAATTCTTTGTTGACACAAGCCTGTATGAATTAGGTATCTAGAAGAGGCTCGCTATTCCTTCATCATTAGGCTAATTCAGACATCTCAAAGACACATGTGCTGTGAGCAGAGCCAAATATTTTTCTAAGGTATTAACGCTAATATCTTCAGCATAACTGATTTCCAGTTCCTGCATATTTACCCCATGTCACTGTTTTCCATCCCTCTATATCTGTTCATTTTCTGGCTGCTTCCACAATTGGAGTTCAAAATCCATTAATCACTCTGGTGACACCAAGGAAACTAACAACGATACTCGTAGTATGTTTGGGACATATATATTATTTTTCATGTTTAAATTCTGTGATTACAGTAATCCAATAAAATGTCCCACCATTAAGAATATGGACCTGGTTTTGCAAATTATTATATCTGTATATAAATCAGCTTTCTTTGTAGTTTCCACCAAGAAAAACGGTATTTAGAATATCTCACAATAAGGACTTAGATACACCATCAAGTTGCTTGACATTATCATACAACACAGGAACTTTGTGTGCCAGGTCTTAACCAGAAATAAAGGGAAAGTACCAGGACTTAACTTAGTCCGTAAAGAAAACATTTTAAAATGGGATGCATTTTTGTTCATGGCACAGGCTAAGAAGACCCGCTTAGATTTGCCACAGTTCAGCTGACAGACAATAACATGTTAATACACCATAACCTGATCTGAAATTGAGGGTGATGGAATAGGACTAATACCATTGGCTCTTCAGCTGTGTAGAAGACACAGGGCTTTTCCTGCTGTTTGAAAGACCAGCTTATTCTTTGTGCCTTCTGGAATATTTTGGGAGCAAGTAGGTGTCACCCAAGATGTTTAGTTAGCTAAAATTTAGTGGCTAAACCAATAGCCTGGATTGCCTTCTGTACCACAGAAGAGTAAGACAGAGTGTCAATACTCATGCAATATATGTATGTGTGTGTATATACATATATATCTATATATATATATATATATATACACACACACATACATACATTCAACTTAGAAACAGGGGCTAGATATTGATTGGAGATAAAAATTCAGGTCCTAAAACCATTCTATCCCTTTATTTTCCAGATACAACTCTTTATGTTAAGATATTATCAAACTATAGAATCTCCATGATTTTTCTGGATAACACTATGTGTAAAGAGTTCCCCACAACAAAGAATATTCCCACCTTGACTGGGGTGTTACCAGCACAATGTAAGATAACATACACATAATAATATATTAAAGTGTTTTAAAGTGAGAAATCATTATGTGTTTCAAGATCATTGAAGCAGTTCATTTAATTTTGAATATTCCTTCACTAATTTAAGGGGATTCTAAAAGTATTAAAGCTCTTAAGTTCTGTTTGGCTAAAATTTCACACAGTGGTAGGTTAAACCTTTTCAATGATCTCAGGATTAGCCTTAGCTTTCAAAGCTCATACAAAGGAAAGTTCTATAGTCCTTTCATCTGAGAACTTATTTGCTTTAGGATTATGAGATAATGCATCTGGAACAACATTCATTCATACAGGTTTGTGGTTTAGCTGAAAGCCAGTCCAAATTCCTGTAATCGCAAATGACATCTGGCTAAACATGCACTTGTGTCAAGTTTAGACTTCAGCCACTATAACAGGCTGTGGTTGGATAACAATGCTCCACTTGACACCTCCCAAACAGAAGAATACATGCTCAGTCCACATCAACACAATAAGTTAAAGTTACATATTCTTTTTAATTTTTATCCCCCGTGGCTCAACATTTTATTTCGACAGTCTTCAAGATTTATTGTCAAAAGCTTTTGTAGAGTTTGTATGGTGTTTTCCTCAAGAACTTAAGCTAAAAAATGCTCTAACCTATAACTGAGGCCTTCTAGTATTATTCAAATTGAAAATCAAAATTCCAGAGCATTAACCAGTAGTACTAAAGGTAAAAGTGTGTTGCACAATCTGAACAGGCACTCAGTTTATGAAAGGGAAAAAAATGAACTAGTTTCACAATGGAGAACGTATCAGAAAGTTTTTAAATTCAAAATTCAACTAAAGCTCAACTGTACTTAGGTTGTAACAGAACTAGGAAGCTACTGGTCTACTTGCACCAGGTGTTTCAGATGAGACTTCTTAGTGACGGGTCTCAGCCTCTTATCATTCAGATTACCTATTTTCTTGTACAGATGCATATTGACCTTCTCTCATAATTATTCTCTTTGGATCTGCATAAGAGCATTAATTTCATCTTATAGCTTCTCCAGGGCAAGTCTTACTTATATTTTTAAGGGTTACAGAAAAAAATACATAAAAATTATTCTTTCTGAAGCAGCAAAACTCATAAATCTCTTTCTGCATCTTACTTCAGAACTGAAGAGTAATATATGAATGGAAAGTCAAAGAGGATCAATTCCAGTCCTCTCAACTATTCAATGATATCTGTGTACTGATTATAACAGTATTCTGTTGAGTAAAGACTGGAAAAAATTAAAAATGGATGATTGTACCTGTCCAAAATGTAGATGTTAGTCTTCCATTGAATACCTATGCTATTACATGAAGTACTGTTGCTAATTTGTTTGCTGGGTATTTTTCTTTCATGTTAGTTTTGATTAATACTTCAGAAGACACACTATACTATTTTAAAGCAACACAGAATTACAGTCCTTGCTGTCATTCCTCCTAGGCTAATTACATCCCTCTATCTCACAAAACTTCAGTTATCACTTCTTCTGTGGTCGTACTACACAAATATGTCTCCCATTAAGCTTCAGACTCTTAACTGAATATTTTTGCTTTGTATAATACACATGACATTCAATGACTGGACATCCCCCATATCAAAAAATATTGTTTAATTAGAAAAAAAGCTTTTCCAAGAAAAATCTCAAGTATACCATCTTCCACCTGAAGTTCACTATTCCAAATGGTCAACATGATTGCAGGTAGTGAATAGCCGCAAAAAGGACAATATATGCTTAAGAAGGCAGACAACCATGGAAGTACACACTAATAAAAGTGAAGAAGAGCACATAACTACAGGAGAACTAAGAAATACTTGGTGCACTGCTAAATATACAGAAGGAGAAAAGAGTTATATAACAAGAGAGAAAAAAGGTCCCATAAGCTTACTATAGGAAGAGCAGAAGAGAAAACAGAAGAGAAAATTAGATAAGCCTTTTGTTTAGGTTTGGAGTTTCGGTGTATTTTTTTTTTGTAATATCTGATTCAGCTTGACTTTGGACAAATCTAAAACTATTTCTACACTTTTCTGCTCCTAAAAATGTGATTTTCTTTTGAACACTTATATTTTATATTCCTTGTATGTTTTCTACTTCATACTACTACTTTTTTTTTTTTTTAAGGTGTCCCTTTACGTTATTATATTTACAGGTTTTTCCTACTATTTCTCCCCAGAACATGTTTTTAACTGCCTCCTTTTCCCTTTGGCTCCAAAGTGAAAGTAACACCTACACTGTGTTGATGGCTTTGCCATGGTCTTATAATCACCCCCAGCTGTTTGTCCAGGAGGCTTTCTTTCTAGAACTTTTGTTTGTTCGTTCATTTTTCTATTGATCAGATGTGTAAAAGCCTGTAGTCCCACATAACTCTGCAGTAATTCATTTACTAACTAGAGCACCTTCTGTTGCATATGATTTTCACTTGGAATTCTCCTACTTTCTTAAAAACAAACTTCAAGTTCAGTATTTTCTATCCTAATGATTTTTCTGGAGTTGGTATAGTACCTGTTTATAACAGTTTTTAGTACACTAATATTTGGTAATACTGCAAATAGAGTTTCACAAGGAATAAGGAGTGCCCAGGCAGCATCACTGATAATCAGGACTTTTTTTCCCCTAAACCTCTGTTTGAGATCCTTGTGTTGCTGGATACAAAACAAACTGATTTATGAATGACCCATTTCTAGAAATGTATCTAATACTCTTGAAATGAAAAAATATCCAGTTTACCATATGGAGTAAATGTATAGAGGTAGAATATTTCCAACTGAAATGATGCAGAAGTATATATCCTTAGTGAGATAAAACTCTTTCCTGTAAAGTCAGTAGCTTACACAGAGTTAAATACCAGCCATCCAACACTAAGGCTAGGAACACATTCTTTAGCTCAAATTCTCTATCTTTTCTTGTCAGTATGATTAAAGGCTCAGATTCACTGTAACTGATGTCTAAGGAACTCTAATTTTCCTTTGATAAACTGACAAAAAAAATCATTTCTTTAATGTTAATCCAAAGGGCACAATGTTACAATGGACTCCTTGTGATGCACTAAAATATGTGAAAATCTGTTCTTTAGAGGCCTTTACTAGCAGCCACTATGATACCCTGCCAGATACAAGGGTATATGCAGTAGATTACTCTGGAGCAATTAACTATCAACACTTGGTAGTTGTTGCTATGGTGAGGAAAGAAGCATATATAATTTCCCATAACGATGACAGTAAAATAATAATTGGTTCAGAATCAATCCGGGTAGAACAGGGGACATATGAAAGTAAGTATGAGAACCCGAGGCCCATTAATGAGGCACATTAACGATATCCTCTCCTAACAAGCAAGGGGGTAGAGGTAGTGGTGTTTGATTTCTAGGTTCTACCAAATTCACTGCTTTTTTCTCACTGTCCTTTAACATTGTCCAGACAGATGTACATGCAGCCTTAAAACATTTGTGCAGAGTAGGGCTACATGAAAGCAATCATTATAAAGGAAAGACAAGATACAAAATTTATAGCAGAAGTGAAAAATGGAGTGTTGTCTTTATGATTCTAGGTGCTATAATGTAGGATCACATTTCTAGCCTCCTTTCCATAAATATATACATAGTCCAGAAATGTACATACCTACTTATGCTGTGGATGTGTAGATGGCACATGTAACATTCATATATTTTTTTTTTCACTGATGTTTTGTGCCTTGCTTCATTTAAGAAGAAATATAGCATGACAAAAGTTGGGCTCAAAGGAATTCATCATGTCTGTACTGTCACTGGAATGAAATATCTCTTTCTCCTATCGCCTGTTCCCATTTTCATTCAAATTGGACGGAAGAAACAGCCCTAGCAGATTCAGCTTGTCAGCTATATTGCTGGTAAAAATCTGTTTGGAAACCAGATTCCTCCACATGAAAATGTGTGTGTTAATTAGCCCCTTTTGTGTCAGCCTGTTCCTGAGCCAAGTCTGAAGAGTCATTTGAGGGCACCGAATGTCTGTTCTGAAGAGAGGCTTACGTGATTGAGAGTGTCATGACCACTTGAAAAACTTTCTTCAAGGATGAGAACTTTTCTGTTGGCAATATGTTATCAGGAACATCTAGTCCAGCACCATCAAGGATTTTTCTGTTTATTTTAAAAACATGCAGACACTACAACTCCTTTTGGTTGTAGTGATACAGAGAATTGAGGGCAGAAAAAAAATGCTAAGGGAGAGGTTGATTTAATAAACTAAAAGCATTTTATCATGAGTAAATGCCTGGATTTAAGTGCTACAAGTTTACCTATCAGCTCCTGCTCCATCTCTAATACTTTAAAGCACAGATTAAAGCCAAGAAATACAGCTATGGCCCCTAGTAAGAAGGCTGGCAATGGTCAAGTGAGGGGTGTTGGTCAACCTATTACCAGCAGAAAGAATAAAGTCCAGGGGTATCTGCATGATATGTGCCCATTTTTACTAAAATTATGGACTTAAAAACCTTTCCTTTCTGGCTTTTGTGGCCAATAGGGACAATGTATTCCAAACCATCCTGACTTCATTGGCTCATATAGGGCCCCAATCCTCTGGATCGAACTGGAGCAAGCAAGGAAAAACTAACCCATTTCCCAACAAAACCAGCAAGTTTCTTCATTCCCTTCCCCCACACTAAGTCCATGAACTATCTCTATCTTTCCCACAACTCTTGTCTCAAAGAGGCACAAGGGTTATTTTTTCTCATAACCACCCTAAACTGCATTTCTGAGAGGACGCTACTTCCTTCCATTCTCAGCAATTTCAGAGGCTGCCAGAGGCTGCCCCTCTTCCCAGAAGTCAGTCACAAAGTCAACAAGCAGTTTACCCTCTAACTGTTTTGATGTTGGCCTGCCTTCCAGCAATTCTCAGTTGGCACATAGTTTCCTGCAGACTATAATCAGCTTGGCACATGTTAAAACAGCCATGCCAGGGCTATGGCCAGAATGAGTCGAGTCAACTGCTGTGTTGCAGTTACAGTTTTTCTTGTTACACTTTCAGCAGCACATTCAAGACCAGATTCTCTGATTGCCCACATTGTCTAGCACTTCAAATCTCCTTTATGTTGAACTGAGAGCATTGCATTTTTAATGTCGAGAAATAAACCTTGAGAGAGCTCCTCTCCAGCATGCTCTGAATTCTTTACACAGTTTAGACAATCTGCACTCCTGCCCGCACATGCCAATATTCCAAAATATCACACCTAACACAGCATAACCTATCCTGCCCCAATCTTATATCAGACTGCTAGACCCCTGTACCTCTACACAAGATATATCCCTTCAAAACCCTGCTGAACAGACTAAACTCATAAGACAGGCATTTTTTCCTTTGGAGGCAAGATGTTCACAACTGGGAGAAGGGTGTGATGATGACCTCAGGGATGAGCAAGAGGAAACAGACTACATCATTGCCTGGGAGGGGAAACATAAAGAGGCAGATACCCAGTCATGAGGATATAGATAAAGGCAATGGAGAAGCTCTCCTATCTATATGGACACAGTCCCCTTTCTGCTAAGGCAGAAGGGCAGCCTTGGTAGGCAGGATCACCATTCAGCAAAAGTAAACAGTCAGCACAGACTAAATTGACCTCTCTTAATAGGATTAAACACAGTGCAGCACTACTCTAGCTCAGCTCACCTGTCTGTTTACCACAGTTCTACACGTAGACAGCACCAGGGATTCCAGGGAAGTGATTTTACCCACATTACCAAGAAGAGTACAGAGGGGGCATCCAGAAAATCCTCAACACTGGGCAGTAAAGTGAGTAGTAGGTACAGGTTTCCCAAAGGATTGTTGACAAACATGGACAGATGGCTATTCTTGACTCTTGATTTTGTTTTTTGTAAGGCGGGATGCCCTGTTTGCAGTCACATACAGAAACTGTAATAATAGATGTTTTTTAATGAATACTCAGTGGAGAATTTAACAGTCTGTCTGTGCCTAGAGAAGGCTAGTAGCACTCATTCTTTGCTCATAGTTCTTCACAAAAACATGTTGCTGTTAGGGGATGCTTTTTTCCTTAAATATTTTGAAAAAACTTGTCACTGCATGACTCGTATTTAAATTTTCTGCTTTTCCTTGATCAAACTGCAAAAAATCATTAACATGAAGGAAAACATCCAAATAAGGTAATCCATCAAGGGCATGAACATGTCACAGTGTTTCTGTAAGAAGTCAATGCTTAATCTGTGATTAATATGAGTAGCTTTTTTTATGTAGATTCTGACTTCTGGCAAAAACCCCATTTTCTGTCTTTTGCGAGGGTAATATTTGTATTTAATAAGAGAGGAAAAATGGTCTGACTTTCAGGTTTCACTGCTTTTTAATCCTCTTTCTCTCCATGTAAGGCTAATAAAATCTGCTTAAATTGGAAAATAGAAGTGAATGTTACACTTAACAAAAAAAAAAAAACAAACCTGGCTTTGCTGTTTACAAAAAGACTCTATTTTGGCTTAATGCCCAATATATGTTGATACAGATGGTATATTTCCCTTACCTTGCAAGAGCAGTATCTACCAAGGTCAAGGTCTTCACTGCATTGGAATAAACAATAGTCCATGCTCTCCCTACCAGCATTTTGAAGAACTCTGTAGTCCTGGATGATCCCTATAGTACTCTTCACACTGCCAGTCCATCTGCTTCATAGGCAATGCCCTTGTGCTTTGAGTGGACCAGAGGAAAATGCAGAAGATATGTGTCAGCTGTTCCATGTAGCTAAATTCCTTGTAATCTCATCGTATGATGGTACCAAGGATGCTCACGCATGCCGAGAACAACTAAGAGACAGTTGGTCTTACATTCTTGGTGTTGCAAAGAGATACTGGGACTTATCTAGAACAAGCACTGTCCATAAGGACACAGTCTTTGAGATATGGTGACCATACTTGCAGAGGGCAGAAGATTGTTTCTTTACTTCTGGGCAGTAGGTTCACCTCCTTCCTTGGAGCCTCCTGCTTCCTTCCTCAGTCCTCTCCAGCCTTGCTAATCAGAACGTGCAGTCACAGAAAAAACAATGGCAATGTTGAAGGGAAACAGTGAGAAAGCTCCTTTATGAATGGGCATGATGGGCTACAGAGTGTTTGTGGTATAGAGCAAAGAGAGCAAATATCCTTACAAGAGCTGCTACAAGAGACTGTATCCCAAGAATAATCTGTGAACATGAATGATGTGTTTGAAAATCATCTTGTGCATATCCTCTGCCTGAGATATCCTTATAGTGAAGAACCTCTGGAGCAATGTAGAAGTGCTACATATTATATAGGAATCTAGGACCTATAAATAACTTCCTTCCTTTCTTGAGCTTGTCCTAGTGCAGGAAAGTTTCTGAGTCATCATCGTTTTCCTAATTTATGAAGGCAAGAAAAGTCACCGAAAAAAGGTATTTCTTACAGACTACTGTAATGACTAAAGACATTTTCCAGCTACTACTGCAACATAGATATATGTATAACGTTTCACTGTCT
This sequence comes from Scolopax mira, assembly GCA_004320125.1. Taxonomy (NCBI): domain Eukaryota; kingdom Metazoa; phylum Chordata; class Aves; order Charadriiformes; family Scolopacidae; genus Scolopax; species Scolopax mira. The sequence goes on along the minus strand of BJBW01003202.1, from coordinate 28,691 downwards.
CCCAAGATCCAAATTCCTTTATTTTCTGAAGGTATAACCCTTAAGATCAATGTTTATTTAACATTATGAACAATCCTGGACATGTCTAGCTAACATAAGTCTAGTAAAATGTATCCATGTTGCCAATGAGGCATTGAGTGTCAAGTTTCTCTTGGAGGAACCTTTGAAATATAAGCAACTAATAAATAAATTAATTTTTTTGTTAATATAGGTCACTCAATCTTATGGTTTATCAGAAGTCAGTCATTTAATGGTATGTTTGAATCTGTGTGTGGTTTGCTTTCTTTTTTCCTTTTGATACTTTTGGTATTAGCTCAATTTCAGAGTTCCTACAAATTTACTGTAAAGGATCTGTTTGACAATGAGAGAAGAAGTTGCCAGCCATGCCAATTATAGTGATTTTGTGGTGTGGGACTTTAGGCCACTGGGAACTAAAGACCCGTGCCAGAAAAAGAAAATGCTTTTCTAGGCATCTCCGTTTCTTTCACAATTGTATTCACATATCCAACTCAAGTTATGGCTTGCTAGTGTGTTATCTAAAGAAAGAGATTAGGTTTACATTAGGACTTTTCTGAGTAATTGACATTAAACAGGGACATAGAAGAAATTGGGGGGTTTTAATCTTTTTTCTTTTTTTCTTTTGCCTAGGAAAGTAACATCTGGAACAAATAGAGTCTTTAACTGATTGATTATCATTAACACAATTGTGTTGTGTTCTCAAAAAGCTATTAAAAAGTGTTAACATGGTTACATCATGAACTTCAGCTGGATCTTATAACACATGAATCAACTCAAACCAGAAGTGTTTGCATAATGCATATTTAAAATACTGTATTGTAAAACATGATTTTAAGAGTATTTTCATTAATATTAGTATTACTTAACCAGTCCCAGTAGTTATTTTGAGCATAGATTTCACTACCCATGCCACACTGAACAGTATTTAAGTATAAAAATAAATATTTTTACAGTTCTGTAAGTAGTAAGAAGGCCACCAGTCAGCTTGGATGTAAGAGACAAAACCATAATTTTTTTTCTTTTATAAAACCATTCTGTCTCACCTGTTGTTCAAGCACTGTCTTTAAAAAAGATCACTCATAATCAAAATCAAATACAGACTTAATTAGCATTGAAATAAGTTAATAAATGCTCATAATCAATGTGTGTTTCAGAGTGCCTATATCTGTTAAAAATGTCTCCCTGTACAGAGTCCCAGTGGAACATGACAGTTGTGGGTTTTTCTTCACTGTGCACAGCATGGTGTATCAGTGCAAGACAGGAAGGAAAGAAAAATTTAACAGTCTGTGACTGCAAGGAAAAAATCAGGGACTGAGGACCCATCATTAACATTTGCTAAAACCTTTTATTTTTGCAGCAGAGTATGCCTTCACACCTTCATGAGGAATAACAGCATCAGCTAAGCCATTTCTTTTAGCAGGCAGATCTTGACAGAGCTTCCCAACGAAATCATGAAAACACCTTGGTTAGTTAGTCATATATAGTAGTGTGATAGCCAAAGGCCATGGTGCCTGCTGAGCTACAAAAGGATTTAATATGTTTGGAATGAAGGTTGTTCTAGGCTTCTCAACTCACCTGACAGCCATGAAAACACTGTAGTAGTTAGCAAGTACAAGTAATTAGTACAAAATGCATTTGGATCGCGTCCATTCTTTTTACATACAAGGTCATGTAATGGTTGTCTCCAGGAAGACTGAACCACATTAAAATTAAAGGAAGCTGTTTCCCAGGCAAAATTTAGTCAATGAGGTTCCTGTGACTGCATATGGACACTGAAACTGAGAAGCACTTCTAAGTTCTCCAGTCAAGGCGTACATCCTGAGCCTTGAGTCAACACCTGAGCATATATCCTTCTTTGCTGTGGTTTCCCCAGAAAGTTGGTGCCTGCTTTGTGAAGTGTAGACACAGCCTTCAAAAACAATATCACTGTTAAGTAAGTATGTCATGGAACACAATAACATAGGTTGGTTTTTCGCTATCTTTCCTATCATGGCACTCCGTGCCACGTGCAGCCCTGGAGTAGCAATAATAATTTTACTAAGTGGTGATAAAAGACCACTTTTATAGCAGGAGGACTAAAGTATGAGCAAAAGGAGTGAGTCTCATGCTCAAAGGCCAAGAAATAATATGTTTGTGATTCAGATGGATGTTTTACAAGACTGAAAAGTGGTTTTGGAAATGCCAAACATGTGGCCACTCATGTAGCCTTGAGTTGATCTTTTATTAACCTGTAATTACATGATCACACAGTGTTTCCCCCAAAGAAATCCTTCTTCATTCAGGGAAGACACTGAATGTACAGTGAGTGCTGATGAAAGGGCTCAGGTGTAACTGTAAGTCTTGGGATTTTCTTATTATGTGCTTGATTTTTCAAACATAAAATCCTCTTTATTTTAATTTAGAGAGGAAGGGATGCCATTTTTATATAGTAGCAAAGTTACATGTTCTTCCAATAGAAGATATACTGGCAAAACAGACAAATATTGTTCCAGTAAAGAATTGCACAGTAAGTTTAAATGTATTTCAATATGACTAGAGTCATATATACCTATCACAACAAAAAGTAAACAGAAAAACACCTAGCACACTTTTGTTGCCATATAAACAATATACGTTTCTAGAATAAGAATTCTAGAATTCTAGAATGATAGATGAAGAAGAAAATGATAAAAACTATCAGAAAGATTATAATAAAACCCCCAGAAACCTATAACACATATCAGAGCACTGTAATCTTTTACCAAAAGGTTCCAAGATAATTTTTTTAAATTAGAAATATACAACTGATTCTAAGACAGTATATTTCAATCTTGCTGGAGTCCATGGCTCAATGATTCCCCTTTGCTTTAGGGTTTATACTATATAAAAATATTCCAGGCATACATGACACAATGCTTCAAACAAAATTCACTGTGCCTGTTAAAATTTGCTCAAGTTTTGACAGATTAATTTTGTACCTGCAGTCTTTATGCCAGCTCACATAATAATTGCCTGCACCTCTCTAATGTTATGAAGAATAAAATACCATGTCTCCTCCTGCAACTAGGAAAAAAAAAACAAAACCACAACACATTAATACTGAATTCTGCGCTGCCTTGTTCAGCTGAAATTTGATTTTGTGTTCACAGCTGCTCTGGCTCAGGCATGTGTTTCTCAATGAGCCAGTAACATATAGATTCAGTATCAATGATTATAGAAACATAAAAACCCCTCAAATTTTAAAATCAGATCCATTCATCAAAAGACAGATAAGTATAAAAATATCCCACAAACATTACAATGTATAGCTAGATATAGTGCTTGCATGTATGCTTTCTTTTCTGTCAAAAGACTAAAGGATGGAAATAGAAATTTATAAAGACAGAGAAATCTTCTAATTCAAACAATAAGCAAAGATTTTTGTTGCACATAGCTTACTACACTTTTCAAATCTTAAAGGAGTGTTTTGAAGCACTGATGTTTTGAATCATCTTAAAACTACACCAATATTCAGTTCTTTACCATAATGATGTTGCTCTTGCCCATAAAAGCAAAGATTGCAAAAAAACCAAAAACATGCAAGAAAAAGAAAAATTTAGCAAACAATGACATGATAGCTGTAAAGTAGACACAGAAACAGAAAAGTCTGGTTTAAATAGGTAACACAGAATACTAAGTAGACGTGTTCTCCTTCTCTTAATCTTTTGTGAGAGAAGCTTAAATTCTAAACAATGAAATAATTTGTCTTAAGGCTCTTATTTCTCTTCATTATTGAAACTTCTAACACATGATAATTGTCACAGAACTTGCTCCTCTAACAAAGGTAAAGCATGTTTTCTTACTTTTTTGTGTTTTTTCATGTGATAAAACCTTTCATATTCATGATTTTTCATTTTATTTTTTAAAACTATCTAATATTCTAAGTAACACTGAAGGAAAAGAGGTTAAACTATTATGGAAAGGGTAAGATTCAAATTGATCTTACCAATCTTAAATGGTAACCACCCATTAACATCAAAAGAAGTCAAGTCAGCACTGCAGGTACTGAAAAGCAACCCAGACAGTAGCCTCTTTGCCAGCAAGTCTTTTTTTCTGCACAGGGGCATGGCTCAACCCATAGACAGGTTCAGGGACTGGAAAAAGTTTCATGCTAATGACTCTCTTTGTAAAATCAGGATTTTATTCTATAAACCAAACACGTGTACATATTTAAAACAAAGATTATTTATTAAATTTTTCCCTATATATCCCCTACATAGGTAGCCATTGGTGACTGCCACCTCTTGGGATGCCATTCCCTTTCTCGTTATATTTCACTGTTTTCAAGTATATTATTCCTCGCCTACATAAATTTAAATAACACCATTGCTTTTTTGAAGAGCAGAATAGTGAAACAAACTTTTATCATACTTTAATAGTATTGTATAAAGAACAGTAATTCCAGAAACAGTTTTGCAAAGGTCTTTGACAAGAACACTTGGAAATGATGCAAAAAAAAAAAAGAAAAAAAAAGAAAATAAGTAAAAGGAAGCATCTGTTGGGAATTCTTCCAGCTGTGCTTAGCACTTCTGGAAGATGACAGAGACATAATACGCGCAGGGCTAACACAGTAACTTGTCACTTCCTATAAACTTTCAGAGGTGTTTGTTGGCCACCATGATGTTTTCTGAAAAATACATAACGTGGCTTGCTCTGCTTTCCCTCTAAGAGTCTCAAAGCACATTACAAAACATTCCAGAACTGTTATTCTTGTTTCACAGACAGGAAAATATGGAACTGATTGGAGAAATGACTCAAGTGGCTCAAGGTAGTACAGTAATTCAGAGGCAGAAGTTCTAACAAAAGCCAAGTTCAAAGCAATTGTATTTAAGATTTAAGATATCTTCCCCCTGTACTCAGCAGTGGTGAGGCCCCATCTCGACTATTGGGAGCAGCTTTGGGCCCCTTACCACAAAAAAGACGTTGAGGTGCTGGAGCGGGTCCAAGAAAGGGCAATGAAGCTGGTGAGGGGTCTGGAGCACAGGTCTTATGAGGAGAGGCTGGGGGAGCTGGGGTTGTTCAGTCTGGGGGAGACTGAGGGGAGACCTTATGGCTCTCTACAACTACCTGAAAGGAGACTGTAGAGAGGTGGGGGTTGGTCCCTTTTAAAAGTAACAGGCGATAGGACAAGAAGAAATGGCCTCATGTTGCACCAGGGGAGGTCCAGATTGGTTAGTAGGAAAATTTTTTTACACTGAAAGGGTTATTAAGCATTGGAATGGGCTGCTCGGGGAAGCAGTTGAGGCACCACCCCTGGAGGTATTTAAAAGAAGGGCTGACATAGTGCTTAGTGACATGGTTTAGTGATAGCTTTTTATCAGTTAGGTTGATGGTTGGACTAGATGATCTTAAAGGTCCCAACCTAGACAATTCTAGGATTCTAAGATCTGCTAGAGATCAAAGATACATTTTTCTTTGTTTTAATGCATTCACACACAGGATGTCCTGAAATCCAAAACCAGAAATTTGCAATGGCCTAAGCCAACACGACTTTTCAAAAAACTAAAAGCATAACCAGTGAAAAAATAACATTATTAAAGAAAAAGTAGATGAAAAGAAATTTTGCAGAAATTCTGTTATTCTGTGGGGTTCATTTAGTAGTTCCATAGTTAAATAAATTATTCAGTAGTTTCTTAATAAAAACATACTTGACTAAAATCTAAAAATGACAATTAGGTAAAGTTGTTTATGGGTTTGGTTTTTGGGTTTTTTCATTAGCTCTTAATGCTTTGATCAAAATTAACCAGAGTATCACTGTAACTAATATGTCAAACTAGAGGTGACTAAGGTATCTGTAACTTCTATTTGAAGAAAATAGACATGAAACTGTCAATGAGAGGGCTTAGTCTTTGAAGGTACAAAATATACTGGCTTCAGTCCACAATACACTGTATAAATTTTATGAGATAAGTCCCTTCTGTATAGTAATTCATGGAAGTGAAGAGAAATGAACCTAGAAGAAAGTGTCCCGAGCAGTGCAGTAGGAGCCACATTAATTGTAAATTAAAGAAATGTACTAGGCAGATGTTCTTTTTGGTTAGAGATCTCTTATTTAATCTCCAAATAGTGTTTGTTTACAAGTGTAGACATCAGAAATTATTGTAATTCATGCAAAATCTCCTCAGGCTAAGATAAAACAAATAAGCATTTTTTCTGTGTCCTCACACCATCTGCTTTGCATGGAAGTATGCAACCTACTTGTAATAAAATTTATAGTATTCAGTTTGTTGTCTTTTACAGTCCTTTCTGAGACAGCAAATGAAAAAAAAAAAAAAAGGTACACATAGGCATTAGAATTCAATGTCTCTAATTTACCAAAAAAGCAAAATACCATTAAATATATCTGCTGAACTGGTTTTTATAAAAATTTATTAATACAGATTAACCCTTGAGATGACTTTGGAAAAAATGAATATGTCTCTACATTTTGTCTAAACATGGAGGTAAAAGTTTAGGAAATTAGTGGAATATATATAGGGGCATGCATTTTTCTTTCTGTTATACAGACATTTAAGTGACTTGTGGAAATCATCCTTCATCTATGAGGAAGATACACACATATATGAAAACTCCTGCCTGTCACAATTCCCACTTGTTTTGCATTCTTTCTGTGCGTGCAAGCATAGAACTTATACAGTCATATTTCTCCCTTTTCTTTCTTTGTTAATTCTGACTTTTTGCTTCTTTTAGGAAGAATACAGAAAGCAACTTTTTGGAGCAAAGATTATCTATTCAGTGCTTAACGTTGGGAAAGGGACAGCAAGGCTACAGACAGCTGAAACTGGGAATTTCCAGTTTAATGGAAAATTCTGGTATTCGGATTATTCTGAATCAGAACAAACTATTTCAAAATTTCCCACAAAACAGAAATTAAAAAAGCTAAAAAATGCTTTCAAAAATGTTGAAACACATTTCGTTTGAGCTTTTTAGTTTTGTTTATTTAATATTACTTGTCGTACTCTGGGGTTCTTTTACCAGTCATAACTACACATTGTTTCATACCACTTAATAAGTAATAAGTAATTTCCATAATATTTTTAAATTCATTAAATTATAAAAACAATATACCTAATAGTTGATGTATATTTCATTTGAATAGGAAAATAAGATCAATGTTTGGGTTTGTATTATTTTCACCAGAAATTGTTTCTAAATCTAGGGAAGCAAAATTATTAATGCAAGGATATTTGAAACAGGGGCTACTTTAATTTAGAGCATAAATTAAAATTATACTGCACTTCATTATATTCATCCCAGTATTATAACCACACACTTTCTCTGCATCCTAGCTGCAAGCAATAAAGTCCTTGCCTTCTTGTGATTTTAGCAAAGCTATTATTCTTACTCCACACAATGTGAAGTACTCAGTTCTTTGAGTTTACAAGTCCATGGATTAATTCTGACCTGTTATTAGCATCAGTCATTTCTATCACTACTACCTAGAAGCAGTAGTTCTGGACTGCGATTCTCATGCATTCATCCTGCTCTTGAAACACTCATGTTTTTCTTGATCAGTGCATATGAAAAGTTTCAATTTACTTGATCCTCATTTAATCATGAAACTTGCACTTTCCCTATTTTGCCCAAGTGATAAACTGCTTTTCATGACACTGCTCTCTCCTTGGTGTCTCTTCATTACTGCCAACAGAATGACAGCTCAAGTTGCGTGCCCTCATCCTCCCCATTAAATTTGCTACTTGTTTTTCATGTAGTGATGATGCTACTTAGACCACTATGAGAAAAGCTGTTTGGAGGGGTTTTTTTAAAACAGTCATTAACTCAAAGGAATTAGTGAAATTATTTTTTTTTGATGTTCTAACTTTTAACAAGATGAAAGGAATTTTCCATCATATACTTGACTTACCACTAACTTCAACACAACGTATTATTAAAAGACATCTTTTCATCTCTTTCTGCAAAGTTGTTTCCTAGAAAATAAAGCCAAACTTCCCCAATAGGAAAGACATAACATTTTACAATAATTCACTAGAGATTCTAAGACCTAAACAATCATATGCATGTTTCAGGAAATAATACTACCATTGTAAATAACATTTTTATCTTATCCAAAAGTAAGAAAGATGATTTATGAAGCAAATAAAAAGACACAGCTCCAAACCAAAACAACTTAAACTGGAGGCTAAACAAAGGAGAATAAGGAAAATATACGCTCAGATCAGACTGAAATTAAATGAAAATTGTTGCGTTCTCCACTTTAAAATCTCTTCACAAATGGATCACAAAAATAGTAAATGACAGAAGACAGAGTATCTCTATTTTTGAAGAAGCCAAAGGTAATACTTAGGCCAAAGGCTGTACTTACAAGAATCCCAGATCAGCGTGCCAAAAGAAGGCCTTGTGGTGGGGTTCAGTTACCTGCAGGTGCTGACGGCCATTTGAGATGCCCTAAAGTATGCAAGAAATCTACATGAGGTCAGCAGATAGGACACAGAGACTTATGGGAAATAAGTATCACTCTGTACTGAAAGCTGGGGGCATGCAGGATATCCTGCAGCACTAAAAAATGACACTATATGCCTAAATTTAGGGAAAAAAATGTCTTTAATGTCTAATATCATGATTAGGACCTCAAATGAAAAAAAAAAACAACAAAAAACCACCACAAATAGTATAGATCCCATTGTCCCAGTGAACCGAATTCAGTAACCAGGCAGCAGGTTAAGGGAAGACCGATGAAACATCTTTCCTTCAAAAGGCTCTTCTGCTTTTTGATGGGGTGTGAGGAAGAGAGGAGATACATAACCCAAGGCAGTCAGTATAGCTCTATCATCTGTTCACTCTGCACGAATCTTACTGCATCCATGTAGGTTCTCTGGAGGATGAATATTCTTAAAACAACACAATAAAAGGAAATCTGGTCTCTGCTATTTTCCTATAATGAAGAGCAGCTGTTCAATAGCCACTGTTCTTATTGTCTTCTTAAATCCAGTCTCAGCCCTATCACCCTCTCAGGTGATATCTATTATAGCCATTCTATCTTGGTTCCAGAAAATTCAATCCCAATGTAAGAAAATAAACAACAATTACACTTAGCAAATAACTGCATATAGGTAACAGTGATCCAATACAGAAGAATTTGTAAGAGGATGACATACCTATTGCCTTACTACAGTTCAGGTTTTTTCAGGCATTGTGGCAACGTTCCTACCTTTTAAGGAAGGATTAATACATTAGTTAGGATAACTGATTGGTTGTAGGCTTGCTATCTTCTATAAAATGGAGTTCTTCCCTGAAAAACTGACACATGAGCTCTACAGCATGTTAATGGTATCATAGGAGTATTAAAGTGCAAAAGACGAGGATCAGAGCATGTGAATTCTTAAATGTCTAATTATCTGTCTCACACTTTTCATATATGTTTGTGGGTATTATATCACTACAGATTATACTTAAGAAGTTAAAAAAAATATGTATGCTATTACCTTTTAATGTAGAATAGCTATGCTCATTCAAATTAAAAAACTGGTTTTGACCTAGTATTTTTTGACCTTGTATTTTGATGACTAATATACACTCTGTAGTTTACAGGTACATTTTCTTTAAGGGAATGTATGTAACTGCATAAATACTCAATCATAAAATAGTAATCTTACAGTACTTTATTCTAAATAGTTTATAAAGTTAAAGGTTATTGAACAAAGGAGAAATGAACAAATCTCCATTAGTTGGCAGACTGCTATACTGACTAGAATAGTATCACCAGAATAGAAGCTATATTTTAGGAAAGTAGTGTTCCCCAGATCAATATGTTCTGAGGAATGTTTAATTTTCTAGGAAAAAAAAAAGGAATTACTTATTAATGAGTAAAAGCACTGCACTAACAGTAAGTCTAAAAATCACTACCAAAAACCTTTCTGGAATCTATCCTGTTTTCCTGCCTTTTCAAAACACCACTTTAAAACCAGAGCTAAAATAAAGAAGTGAAGTCCACCAAAAACTTAGGTGGGTTGGGTGGAATGAGGTTAGTTCAGTATGGCTCCATGGAAGAAAACAGGATTAGCAGTTGTGTAGAGATACCACAAATTTTTCTCTGAAAGCCAAAAGTTGCATCTTCTACTTGCATGTTGCTCTCATGACCAAGAGAAGTCTGGTGGAACCTAGGAGAAAGAAAGCAGTGAGGAGAGAAACAACTCAGGCAGTGGGAAAGTGATGAATGAATGGATTCCTTCTGTTATTTAAGAAGAGAGAGGCAGAAGTATGTGCACCCATCTGTAGTACTGTAAAAGTAAAAAACCTAAAGATTATAAGAGCTTTGATAATTTGTCTTCCCATTCCACATTCTTCTATTAGGCTGGTGAAATAAGTGACATGTGTGCTACGAGTTACAGCAGGCTACGTCAAGCTATGTATACAGTGGTGCCACAGTTCAGTGACATCTGAAATGCAGAGGGAAGAAAAAAACAGAACAGATAATTAATATACAGTACCTGCAGCACAAATGTTTATTAGAATACTTGAAATGTGGGTATAATACCTCAACTAAACAAACTTACCTCAAAGCCCCCTGTGGTTCTGCCATTATACTACATTAGAAGAAATCCCTTCCAAATACTAATCAGTTTAGCTAACCATACACCGTTTAAAATTGCATGGAGCAGAGTATTAGCCATTCGCAGAGGATACAAATAATTAAACATGTCCTTTCTGCCTGGCAAGCACCATATAGTTCAAGGTGGATCTGGAAACTGAGAACGGACCTGGGCCAATATGATCTCAATTGTTATTTTCAATAATAAAGTACAGCTAGCACCTCAGCATGCAACTCTCACTTGAGTGGAAGGGGACAAGAACAAAATGCAATGTTCTGAAACAGCTTTTATGGAAATTGTACATTGTTTGTGACATGTATTTGGCCTCTGGAGCTACAGTCTTGTTTAATCTTCTACTTTTAAATGCCATCTTCCAAAGCCAGAGGGTAACAAGTACAAATTATATCTATAAAACAGCATCACAACTTCATTCTCAATAGCTAAGTATTGAAATGCAAGCATACATTATAAATAGAAAAACAGCTGGCTTGGAGCACATTGCAAGCCACTAGCACAGTTGAGGGATTTGAATGACATCATAACCCGTGAGAGCATGTTGCTGGCCAGCTGGTGTTATTTATAATATACTCATAATTGAGGAAAAATAAAAAGGCAAAAGTTAGGTATTGCAGAACTGAAGTTCAATTCTGTCTTTCCCAGTGTTATTTAAATTGTTATCAAGAGTAATTATGAAGATTACTAAACAAGAAGGGGGAAAATCACTTTATAATTACAGCAGCACATTTAAGATAAATGTCATGGAAACCCCCCAGACTGGTTCACTTTCATTACTATATTCTATTATTATTATATTCTATTCTAGGAAATAATACAACTTCTCCTGTGCGATTACTAAAAGATCACAAACCTATTTTGTCCTATTTACATGTAGTGCTCAACAATTCTGTTATTTTTAGCAAATGACAAACTGCTATTTTAGGGTTAATAGCAAAGAGAGTTGGAGGCTTTAATTGTTACTCAGCATCTAGGCGTGCCAAGTTTAATAACGTAAAGATGCATTAAGAAAAAAGTAGATAACTGACTGCCTGTCTTTCTAGACTGTATAAATAAAATGCCTGTGCCTCTATGCATAAATAAAACATGTACATATATGCAAAGGTATGCATATATACTAACGATGCCCTTAGGTGTGTAAGTTTTCATGTATTTGAAATGCAGACACACACACACAAACACAAACGCACACATGGTTATCTGAAAGTTAACCAGAATACATTTTCTTATTTTTCATGGCAGCACAAGCTTTTTTGTCTGCTAACCCCTCAGTCACTAATTCACATTCTTTTAAAGGGAAAAAAATATGCTTCTGTGCTCTAGTTTTAAAATGCAAAGGTATGATGTTATTTGTCACCGTGCCCAAAAAAGTCCTTACTCGGTAACTTTGCCAGAAGAGGGAGAGAGAGAGAAGGCAAATGCTCCCCCAGCTGTTTCCTGTCTACAGTGTCTGTGTAATGTAGATAAATGTGAGGATTTTCTCTAAATCCCTCTTCTGTTTGCTAAATCTCACTGTCACTGCTAAAATCAGAGCAGATAGAGCCTGCGCAATGGAATAAAGTCCTCAATATTGAAATGTGACATTGCTCTCAACATCTCACATCTCTCTGGATTTCTTTTTTCTCATCATTACTGCTAACAAATTCATTTCCAGACTTTGCACTTTTAAGAAGCAATGGAAAAAATCAACAGTCTTTCAACACAATTAGTTAAGTGCTGCTTTTGTGATTTCTTGAAGGTAAATCTTTATTACTATTTCAAATAATTTTTTTTTAGTTTTATTTTACTGTGTATTGTCTGCTTCTGGTTTGAAGAGTATTGTGCACTTTTCAATAACATTATTTTAGAACTGAGAATTATTTATAAACTGCTGAACATGCAATTTTATGTGATCTGGAAAATGGCTGTATATAATAGTTGCAATTACATAGAAAACTGTAAGGATAAACTATTGCAGATACATATCTTAAATTTCACTTCTATTCAGAGAACTTTGCAATATTTCAGTTATGTCATTATTAAAGGGTCCAATTACATCATTGTCTCTATTGTTAATTAATGCTTCTGAAAACAAGAACTTTTAGCTGTTTTCTGCAGGTGCAGGGTTTTATAGGAAAAAAGGTATTATTCACATGTTAATTTTCTGCAGTTTTATTATACACAATCATAGATAACATGTTCATGCTTTCACAGGGAAACTTTTAAGGGATGTTGTCACTGCAGTAATTTTCTGGCAGCATTGTAACATTTACTTGTTTTTTGCTTTCAGAAATTAAAAGTAAATGTGAAGTTCAGTTTGTTTTCTATGTTAGAAACCAGCTGCAACTCTTGCTGACCTTGCATATTTGTATAGCTTAAGCAATTGTACATAAGGAAAATGGAAATTCCCCTGCATGTTCATCTCCAGGTTTTCCCTTGCAGGGAGGGTAGTTTCAGGAAAGTTTGCATGTGGAGTTTCATATTATGAGTCTATAATTTCTACACATTAATATAAACTATCATCTCTAAGTAAATTGGGCTTCAATAGGTGCATTGACCTCTGTTTCTGTTAATTGGCCCTAGTTCAACTTTCCATTATCAGCAAATTTATATCCTTCAAGAACTTCTTTTCTTTAATATGTTGCAGGGACACTTATCCAGTTGATAGAATTTTTCTCTCTTAATTGTTTAGGGCCTAATTATTTTTGTAGTGCCTTACACTTAAAACACACTAATCTCATTTTTAAATGGGATTCAAAAGAGCAGGTCTGTAATTGCCATAGATTAAGCAATACTCTTAATGTATAAATGGGCATCCTTTCCGATGTACTTGAAAGAAGGTGATTTTTTTTTTAATGTATTGAGCAAAGCACTAAGAGGCATAAAAGTAATGTGCTAGCTCCTCAGCTGGTGCATCCTGCCAAGCTTCCTTGGAATCAATGGAACATATTGATTTAGGTTAGGATGTAGCCCAGATTCTTTAATCAAAGTTACCAGTATTTGAACCTTTATTCATTCTTGGATATATACATTTTATTTATATAATAATTACTAGTGAATACTGTTATTACATACTTATACTATGGCTCTGTAATCATGTCCAACCTCTATGTAGCAAAATGTAATTTTGAATATAACTCTTCATTTTTTCTGTAGTATATACTATCCATAAAATTATTGTCCCTTCAAGATATTTATAATTATTATAGATGCTGCTATATGTTATTAAAATGACCAGGCATGTGAAGAATTCTTATGCACAACTTGTGCCAACTTATGGTTTGTTAGACAAAGAAGACTTATATAGAAGAATTAAGTAAAAGAGATGTAAAGTGTTCATATATGACATTCCTCTGTGGTGCCACTCTTCTGGACCATTAAAAGAGGAATGCAGCAAAAGCTGGTTATTTTACTGGAAAAAGAGGAAATTCCAGCTGTGAAAATATGGTCAGTCATTCTATGCAACTAAAAGAAGTGCTTAACCAGGCTCATCCTGAACCTGTATTCAATTTCCAAATGTAATTAGATGCTTCAATAAACCCCACCCACATGCCAATGCATTTTCTTTTAAACTCTCAACTTTCTAGTCAAATCGGGGACATTGTAAGCACCCTGCCTCTTTGCAAAGAACCTGAAGCAATATTGGATTACAATTTTGTATTTTCTTAAGAATATTCCCCTAAGATGTAAATGTGATCTTTGATTTTATCACAAACATATTGAATCAATTAATGTTATGTTTAATTAAAATGACAAAGTAAAGCTCAAGTTTTAAACTATGTTTTGGAATTAGTTTTGATGAAACAGTACTTAATTTAACAAATAATTGATTTAGCCCTAGAAACATGTGAGTCTGTTTTCATTTCCCCAAAGTTTTTACTTGTTTGAAAGTTCCTGACTCTTTTTAAATTTGGAGATAAAGTTAGAAATTCTCTGTGGTTTATACTCTGCAGCCTTTTTGGCTTCCACTAAAGGAAAAACAGTAGATAATCTGTTTTGTTGTAGTTCAGTGCTGATATTTATCTGAAAATGCAACCCAGATGAAAAGTCTTGAAAAATACAAAATTGTTAAGTGGCTAAGATTTATGTTTATTTCTGGCCCAAATGTTATACAAGAACAAATTGTTAAATACATAATGTTCCTGAATTTGTAACGTCAGCCTTCTGAGGCAGTGCGCTGAACAACTCTCTGCTTACCTCCTGAGAACTGGGAACCATCTTTAAATGCAGGTGCATCACATTTACCTTAAAAATGCAGAATTTTGGCAAGGGAAAAAAGAAATTGGCATTGTTAAGATACAGAATCATTACAGGAAATTATATCTTGTGTTATCATCACTCATTTATAGTCTGATCTTTCTCTATCTGCCATTGAAGTCATGTCCATACATTAAAGCTTGTTGGTTTTTGCATGGTGAAGTTGGCTAAATCCTCTTGTAAATGGGAAAATAATTATTCTTTCTTTTTTGATGTATCATGGGATTTAGATTTGTGCATTATTTTCATATTGGAAATACCAGGAAAAACGGGGGGACGAATTCTGACTTATTTACACATTTGTCTCTTATTCAGGTTTGACTTAAGTTGAAATAGGGGAATCGTCTAGCAAAGTGATAAGATCCCTTGCCAAGAAAATTCTAAAAAATCATTGACTAAAGAAGGCTCAATACCCTACTGCATGAGACCCCATATGAGCAAAAAATAGATAATTTCATCAGTTTTTAAAAAATTTAGTGGAAAAAAAAAATAATGGTCCCTGAAATCCTAAAAGAGACTTCAGGGGAGATTAATCATTTTACTGCAACTACCGAGCAATAGTCTGCTAATATAAAGCAGTTTAACTGTTCATGCAAGAAAGATCTGTAACTTCTTACCTGAGTGCAATACTAAGGTTAACCTTGAAAGAGAATGAAATTAAATGCAAATTTACACCTTTCAAAATTAGCAATTTTGGCAAGTGACCTAAATCAGTTCAGAATACACATTAGGCACATTCTTCAGTGTCCTGCTACTAAATATAAATAGCTTTTCCCAGTATTTTTTTTTTACAAAAATGCTACCTTCTCTGACATGTTGGGTAAGATCTTTGGTTGATATAAACTGATATGAAAGGAAATGGATAAACAGAATGGCGCAAATTTGTACCCATTGAGGATTGGCATTTTTTCAGTCATAAGTCCAGGAAAAAGATAGCTTGTAACCAAATGTAAATGTGAAAAGAACTATCACCTTTGTGTATATATCATAGCCAAACCTAACTAAGAGGATATAATGGAGGTCAGAGAAAATATAGCTGCTTCCATCAGGTCCAAATCCTTAACACACCCACTAGTGTTCCCCTTAATTTCTTGAATGCTTCGAAATGGAAGAGGACAGTAAGACTCACTGAATGTGGTTCCCTACCATGGAAGGTTGGACATTAACTCTTCTGTAACTTCGGTAATCTCTACCTTGAAACTTTTTTTTTGTCCTGGTATTTCCCTTTCTAAGGTTGTTGGAGAACCATAGAAAATTATGACCCTTTTTCCTACTGGGCCAAATTTCCTTCCACAGTGATTTATTCCTGTGTCAGTGCTGTTCTTTAGTTTAAATAGCTCTTCTCTGTCATATGCCACCTCCATCTCCCATGGTACGTTGGCAGGCAACTGCCGTATTCCCTCTTAGCCTATCTGGTCTCAGACAAAACAACAAAGTTGTCTAGTCTTTCTTACTCTAGTTATTCTAGGCTTCCCTTTGCCTGTCTATTGCATGCTTCCATGTCCTTCTTTTGCAGGAAGAACCATAAATCATAGTCACTACATGGTTCTCTAACTATGTGTGAATGTGAACCAAGAATATTCACCAGAAAAAGTAATGAATTTACAAAATACATGGACTAGAATATGTAGACAGTTGGAAAATTATGGTGAAGCATACTGGGCTTATTGTCTAACAAATTACAATACGTATGCATTCTCAACTTGCAAGGTGCAGGAGTCATTGCAGGATTCTGTTGGGAAATTCTGACACTGCTTTTACTTCCTTGGCAGGTGAAGATGCACACTGTGTCCTACATTCATTTCTTCTACCTTGGCCTGTGTTTGCTTACCTTAACCAGTTCTGCTGCTGCTGGCCCAGAAACTCTCTGTGGTGCTGAGCTAGTTGATGCTCTTCAGTTCGTGTGTGGAGACAGAGGCTTTTATTTCAGTAAGTGAACCCTTTCTCTCATTCAACTGCTGAACTTTTCCATGTAATCCACTGGAGTTTGTTCTGAGCACCTTAGAAGTTATCAAAGCAGGCTGCCAAGTATGTCTAGTATCCTCTATCTTGGAGATGCCCAAGTCTTCAGTGACCATGAAGTCTTAGTGAAGAATAGAGCAGTGCCTGCGTTCAGCCTCCCTGAGTTTCTGTCAAACTTTCCTTTTAAGATATGTTGTTGTTAACCACTTTCCAGCTGCTGCTCTTCCACCTGCTATGTTACTGCTCTCTGCTGACCTGCCACTGAAAGTTAATGAATGAAAGCACATAGTAGCCCCAAGGTATTCATGAGGCAGAACTGCATGTACCTCTTATGTCAGACTACTCGTAAACAGTTTAAGTACACATTGTATCATATTAAAAACACACTAAGCTTCAACATCTGGTTTGGAAAAAAGAAAAGCTGGAAGGCAGCAAGCAAAAAGTTACCACATCCAAGTATCCACATGATTCATCATTTAAATACAGGTGAAGGAAAAGTCATGCATGGTGAGAAAATACAGATTAAACAGCCATATAGACAACAGATTAAGTCTGTACTAATATGGATATATTCATACTCAAATAACATTTTGGAGCAAGACCTACGCTTTGTAACTGAACATCACATTACTTTTCCTTTGCTGTTTTTTAGATTGTGCAAGCTGGAGTAGTTAAATAAGTAATCCTTTTATCTTGGTACCTTCTTACACGTGCTATCAAGATCAAGAAATATACAACTTGTAAATAATAGAAATCTATTTATAATTTTCAGCTATTTTTTCAGCTATTTGCTACTCTAATAACATGAAGTCAATTAAAATTTTAGCTAGGAATATATTCACTCTGAATTCATACATTAATATATTTATTAAAAACATGCAAGAATTTGTGATTTTAGGACCTCTGAAGTTAGTGTTTACTTTTATCAATAATATGTACTTGTCGGAAGTTAGCTGGCCTTCAGGGCCTTTTCTCCTTGTTTGCAATAATAGAATTAGGGAAATCTAGTTCTTGTGCCTTTAATTTACATGAAGTTCCAATTTCCTCAACACACAAGCTGCAGACATTTGCACTATCTTCTTGGCACTTTCTATTAAAGTTTTCCTTTGAAACTGGGAGCCCTCTTTCATATACACAGGGTAAACCACTAAAGAACCCTTCTTTTCTGTATTTAACACTTTAGCTATCGTTAACAAGTATCTACTCTAGAGTGCTGTTTAACTTAGCATTCTGGTGCTAAACACAATATTAAAAATATTGGAATCTCTCATAAAGGAATTCACATGTTTATTCAGACACCAAAATCCATTACATGTTTCAGCAGCTGAGTTACACTCAAGGGGCTATTTGACTGTCCTACCAATATTTTCACACTTTCATTGCATGGTTGGAAGGAACGTAAAGGAAGACTTTCTTGTCCTCCTTTTGTTTTTGCACCAGAAATGAGACAATATACTGCATCCTTAGAGAACCATAGGATTTTTTTTTTAGTATGCATGTTTCTTAGGCAGTTTGTCAGTCATTCCTCTCCTGGAAAAATGTCTGCAGCTTGTTCAGAGAACTATCACGCTCGCTTATCACAAGAGTGGTTGTTACTGCCAAACAATGAGACTTACTGTTATGTGTACTCTTTGTGTCCCTCAAGGTAAGGGGGCATGTGATGGGCTAATCAGCAATAACGCTCTTTGTTTTCAATTTCATTTATTCTAAGGTTGCACAATCTGTTTCAAACCTCTATGTTCCCTAAACTAGATTGTCCTTACTTTAAAATACCAATATGGGTTTCTGAAATTGTAAAGATCTTTACTTTTGCTATCTTGAGTTTTATCTGCTATCAGTAAAGACCTTCCCTCTTAGTCTTCTTTGTTGTTTTCTTATGTTCTGAGTTTTCATTTGAAATTAATATAGTTGTTGACACCATAATGGTCCACCTTGCTCTGTATGAGAGACTATGAAAGGTTTTACTAATGAAAGACCACCCTGTTTTAGGGAAGTCTTGAACTGTTGCAATCAAAAGACTGCAATTGCATCATTTGACAGGAATTTTATGAAGTTGATACACGGCCCTTGGATGCTAAGCAATGTGTGTTCTGATTCATGAAGAAGTGGTTTAGTCTTCTCCCTCTTATTTAGTGTTTAATCGAATTATTAGTGTTCAATCTAAAACACAGAACTATAGAAAAGTAAATCCAGTAACATTGGTGAAATGACTTAAGATCCTTATATCAAATGTACTACAGAATGCAGTATGTTATTGGAAGTTAAAAATGTCGCTCTGTTTCATAGGACATTTTAAGAATGCTGTATCATTTACAGAAGTAAGAATACAGTGAACTTTTTTCTTTTATTGTGAAGAAAATGTCAATTTAAACTGTATTTTAAGCCTTCCATTCTCATACTCTGGCTCCTTTATATAAAGTATAATCATTGAAAATGTTTGCCTTTAACTTACCAGGAAATAGCTGTGAGGGAAGTTTTTTCTTCCATCATTCTGCATCTCACTAGAGACTCCAAACCTTTAGGCTGAGGTGGAACTCCTGGCTCAGATTCAAGGTCAAAGCTTCTGACTATACCTTGGGAGTTGTGGGTGGAAATGAAGATACAAATAATTGAGCTGCTTTTTGTTGAAACTGTACTCCACAACCACAAGGCTATATCTATGGCTAGGACTGGAAGAAAAAAATTCCTTTATATAGTCTATTCTGCCCAACTTCCCAGCTATAAAAAGAAATTCTTTACAGCTTCTGAAGAGATGCCTCAGATGCTTACCACACATACAAAAAAGTATTGACTTCAAGAGGAAGTCAAATGTGATTGCTGCCACTCCCTTTCTTCATGAGGTAGACTGGCAAGGAACATTATTTAAAGATTTTTAGGGGAGGACACTGCACAAATCCCAAAATAGTGCATCTACTTTTTCCATTGGTCACATTTAACCCCAGACAGCACTGGCTACTTCTTGGATAGGTTTTTCTTTAACCAGTGAAGAGCAGATTTTTGCCACCTTTTATCTACCAGCACCTCTCTAGCAGAATTTCTGCCACTTAAGTTCCCGTGTGTTAGCGTATGTTAGGAGAAGCCAACAGAGAGCCTGGCCACAGCTGCACAAGTGTCTACATAGACACAATTCTTCTCAATTAATGTTTCTCTAGTCTCAAAACCTCTGTATTCAACAGTCATGAAGCAAAATGGGATGGCTCCTGTGTTCATTTGAATTTTAATGCCTAGAAAGGTCTACGGTGCCACCACATTGCAAAACAATGCTGAGGGCAGAGAAGTCAGAAAAACTGACAAGACAACTTACAGGAAACCTAGAGAAGCAGTAGCCCAGGAGGGGGTAAATTTTGCTTGAAATAGTCTAGTCTTATCACAGGAATTGACTCTGTAGACTAATCCAAAAAAAAAGAAGCATTTTTTTAACTTCATACAAGTTGAATTTAATGGATAATCATTCATCCTTGCTCATGTTGTTTCCTGAGGACTACTACTACCGTAAGAAGGGAGATCAAATGTAGTTTGCTCTAAGATTTAGATGCTATATGCCTCTTTATTAAGTTTCTTATCTTTTGAAAAGATACCTTCTCCTTTTCCAATAAATGGATACCAGTTTGGCAAACAATATACATGAATACCAATAAAGAAATAGCTTTCTTATTTCCTTAGATACTTTTGGTCATTATAATTTCTAAAGCCCAAGTTAGATGGCAATGTTTATTTGAAACTATGGTAATCAATTTAATTAATTCAAACCCACCTTTTTTCTTTTAAAAATCTGCTTTGGCCTTATGGTGAATCTTCTGAAGCATCACTTGCATGGAAAAGAGAGACTTTCTTATATAGATACCTAACACAATGGAGTTCCCTTGTTATTATTCAGAGAATGGAGAATGACCTAGAACATGTGTCCACGTGTAAAAGAGTGAATCCCATAAAAAGACAGGCTTTTCTGGTATCCAGCCTAATGGTTCTTGTGTCAACTGCTTTCTGGAGAATCATTACAGATTTTTACTTTCTCTTTCCACTAAGACAATCAGAATTGTGTGTTGTCCTTGGCAATATCCCCAATTGTGAGCAACATAAGACTGTTGGTTTATAATAATCAGAAAATCAGGATAGGACAGTGAACATAAATTTGGGTAATCAGAGCTGTCATCAGATCTTAGTGCTTTGTAGAACTAAGGTATATTTGGAGGAACTGCTATTGCCTTCCAGAGGAGGAAATAAAGGGCATTGCACTAGTTTATTACATTTTGCTTCTTCTATTTCCCTTTCATTAACAGCTTTTTGTTTACTTCAGGAAGTCTGCTTTTAAGATGTTAATTAAAGTTTCTAGGCCTATTAAACCTATGAGCATAATTACAAGAGATGGTATGACACTCAGTCCTTTAACTACTCCATACCTGTAGGAGCTATGAGTAATTAGCTCCTCTCTGATTGAAAGGAATGATAATGTTACAAGTCCAGGAGAGGCATGCTGAAAAACCTTGGTGGACACACACAGCCTGTGGTGTCAGTGACAGTTTTACAAATCTTTGCAAAGAAATGTTGGTCATCCTGACTATGTTCACACAGCAAAATCTGAGAGGTTTTAAGTTCCTTAGTCTGGCTACATGCCCTATTCTTGTCCAAATCCTGTAGCCATGGAAGAGTTGAGCATATTCCTCAATCTTTATCCACAGTTTCCTTACTTGGAAAAGGAACTGGAAAAGGAACTGGAAAAGGAGTGAAGCCTGGAAGAGGAGCTAAGACATGCTTTAGCCAGGTTGGCAGGGTCAGTGCTCAGGGAACCAGGACTATAGACACAGTTACTGATACACCTCTGCAAGAAGAAAGACACCTATGGCTTGTGGAATGGTATCACTGCATAGTCAAATGACTGATACACAAATTTGGTGTGTGCTCCATTGGCATTGGTAGTAATCATTGGTGAAATTCTCTGAAAATAAGCCAGTTTTGAAAGAATTTTGCACTTCATTACCACACTAAGAAAGTTAAGGGAGTGTTCATAAAGACTAACCTTAGTTTAGTGAGGTTAATCTTCTTAAGTTACCTCTTTATTAACAGAGACAGGTCCTGCCTTCTTTCTCCATGAATCACACAGAGAGTCTAGGAGGATTTAGCCTCTAAAACACACTAAAATTAGACTCAGCAAACAGGTCTCCTCTACAGTTAGTCCTCAGGTCACTGAGGATTTCATAATTTTTCAACCTTTTCATTAAGAGGGACTGTAGTAGTAACGATAATTTTAATGAGGTGGCTGGAAGAAAACCATTGATCAAAAATTCATCAGGAAGCATCTCTGCAAAAAGCACCTCTGCAAAAAAGTTACATTTGGTAACGTAACATTACCAAACACAAATAAGTACAGTTTCTACAGAAGTTCAATTTATATCTGTCCTTATTAGCTGTTAGACATTAGAAATGCTAATGTTTTTGTGATGTTTGTCTTTATCTATGCACTAGATCAAGTTTCAAATTTCATCTCAAATAGCAGAAAGCTGTTATTTGACATTTGATTCCCTAACTGCTATATGTGTATTTAATACATTGTTTAGTCTCATGTTGGATAAAGTCACTCAAAGAAGCACTTGGCAAGATCAGCATTAATTCCTGGCATAGCTGCCCCTCTTACTTTTCCACTGAATCTTAAATACCAAGAAAAACCCTTCACTGACTTCAATTCTGGCACACACTTTGTGCAATTAGACAAAACCCTTGCATATGGACCTCTTCATTTGTTCTGGTATTAATAATGCATTTGCAATATTTGATCAACAGCAGCAAGATTCGCAATGCAAATTACTCAGTTTGGCAGAACCACACAGCCTCTTAATTAAAACCTTTTGCATTAACTACTTGAGCATCTAGGACAATCCATACATAGTGCTCATTCAAAGAAGGAAGTTTGCACAGCCATTTCTCTAGAGCTTATTCAGCACTTTAGCTCTTATGTATGTTTCAAAGCCCTTCATATCATTGGAAATCAAATACAGACTTAAAGCCATTTTAATTTCAGAGCATTGCTAAAAATGGATGGATCTGAACTTGTTCATTAAATCATACCCAAATGTCAATATTTCCCTATGATACAAGCTTAATTGTTCAATAATATGACAACGGCTGAAAGGGTAACCAACAGTTAAGTCATTTCTCAGTCTAGAAATCAAGACAAAAGAACTACCACAAACGTATGCTTATTAAAGAATTTATGCTATATTTATTTCTGGCAATAACCACAGGAACTTCTATGTCAAAAAGAAGAAAACGGCATTGATTCATACTTTCTTTGTGGTACATTTAATGCAAAATCACTACACAAGATACAGCCCAAGTACTGGGTCTAATTGTTCGGTAATGACAGTCATATTTCATATTTGTCTCAGTGAATGAGTTTCTGAAAGCAAGAATTTTAACCCAACCATGGCCTTTGGAGGGGTATTAAGAATACAGACTAGTGAGTCACTCCAACTTATAGAAAATTTTACATTGTCATTGTAAGTAAAAGTTTAAAAATTTGATTCCAGTTAAATGTCTATTTCAACCAAAAGGTTGTACCTTAGTTAACACATAAATTTAAAAATAACAGGATAAATTGCTTTTCTTACCATATCAGAGCAAGATAAGTGAATAGTATCTCCTTTTCAGACTTCTTTAATATTAGACAAATTTAATTGATGGGCTTATCTTGTCAATTTTATCTGAGTAACTTTTAGGTTAGCTTTCTGATTGCCTCTCCAAAGTAAATTCCTTGTAAAGTAGTTTGGAATTCCTTTTAAAACTGCTTTGAATTCCTTAGTAAAATTAAATTCCTACAAAATTGAACACAAGACCAAAATATTTGCTGTATTTCTGATTGAATCCCATGTACAGTCAAATTTAATATGTTTTCAATGTTCTTGTTCTTACAAGACAGAGTCTAATCTATTTGCTTACCTCACATAACCTTGCTAGTGAAAACTGGAATAACTTCCTTTTATCAAAGAAACAATTTAGACCTCATCCCTTTTTTTTCCTGAGTATACAGTGTATTTATATATTTCCCATCTTACTTCTGAAATTCAGCCGTGATACTAGTTTTCCCATCTATGTAATATCACTGTTCGAGAGTAAAAGAACGCCTTCAGACAGCAGCCCCTTTTGCTTCCTTCCATGCCCATAACAATGTGGAAGTAAGGAAAAAATGTCTTGTCAAAGTATTTCCATTAGGAAATAATGGCTCATGCCCAAACCTGAAATTATATAAATTTTTTTGATACCAAACTATTTTTTAATAGGGTTTATGTCTTTGTGTGTTGGGCAGAAATTTACACAAGGCTGAATGTGCAGAATAAAGAAGGGGTTGGCTCAGACCACTCTGACTCAATCCAGCTCAGTGAACAAAACTGTTTTCTTTCCGAAAACAAGTATTCTAGCAATGCTTATTAACTATTTCTCTCTCCAAAAAAGTACGCACTTAAGTAACTTCCAGCTCCTATAAACAACAATTTCTAAGGAAAGTAAATAATACTGAAAGTTGTTTTGAATTCTAGAGAATGTTAGTTAAAGACATATCTTACTAACACAATGGATAAAAGCTTAAATCACACACACAAACTGTATTCCACAGTAAGTCTGTTTTCTAAAGAATATTTTTTAATGTATGGCTTATGCAAAAGTAGAAAAAGTATAGATGTTGTGGGGAAAATTGTAGAGTTGTTATGGTTGTGGATCTGAAAAGACATGTACATTCCTAATTAGCTCTGTGTGGTACTATGTATAATAAATCAAATTTACAACAGAGGGATTTTTTTCAATCTTGCATGAACTAAACTGAAAGTTTCTTTTAACTCAGCCCTGTCAAAGTGACTGGATAAAAACTTCTACTATTATAAGAATATTTTTACAGCTTCTGTAAAGCTTCATTGATTCCCTGAGGTTACATTAAAGCTAATAAGGACATCTACTTTAGGTTAACATAGCAGGTTTAATTTGAGTATATTTCATACCTTGAAACTTCTGTAGACAAGTAAGATGTAATAATTTGTTTCTACTTCCCCTGAATTCCTGAATTACTAGTCAACAGGTCTTCCATGAAAAAACTTAGTTTTTCCTACGTATTTCGAGTTTTATGTTTCTTTCCATTAAAGTTTCCAGCCTTTCACAGACATATTTAGTTTGGCAGGAAGAATATGGTGACTCATAGACTGAAGAGATTTGAGAGCAAGCTACTGAAAATGTATCTAATTTCTTCTTGTGTAATTTGGGAGCAAGCTACTGATAGT
Source organism: Scolopax mira (assembly GCA_004320125.1). NCBI lineage: Eukaryota > Metazoa > Chordata > Aves > Charadriiformes > Scolopacidae > Scolopax > Scolopax mira. The sequence goes on along the minus strand of BJBW01003202.1, from coordinate 3,631 downwards.
ATGCCTAATTTTCCTAGTTTAATCAGATGTATTATTGGCAAATACATGTCCTGAATAAAAGCCATCTTTATTCCTTAAATATATAACTAAGATTAAATGCAAAAACACAGTATACATTTGCTTTTAAAAACCCTCCTGTGTTTTTCTTATTCTTTCTGGCATTTTACTCTAAATCAATGGGCACTGAATGAAAACAGAGATACTAGTGAAATAATTTGATTTATGATCCTATTTATATTTTGGAATTCAGATGTATCAAAGTATTCCTTACTGATGTTTTTTGGTGGGTTTTATTTTCTTTTTTTTTCAAGTGAGGAGAGAAGTGTAGGAAGAATAAGTGGTGTTATTTTACCTCTGCAATTCATATAGAGAAGGATAGACATATTAGAAAGCTCTCATTTGTATTTTATGTTGTTGACTGAATTGTTTCTTTGACCTCTTTTCAGACAAAATACTTTTAAATTCAGTTTTTTATAGACAGACAATCTGTGATATCATTGTCATTTATCCACATACAGACAGGACCTTCTGAAAGATAAAAACTAAACAGAACTAGATCCAATAAACACAAGGAGGCTTAGGTTTAGATTCATTCCATCTACTTTTGGGCATGTAAATAAAGTATCTTAGTTAGGATCCTACTCAAACTCATTCTACTGAATGAGAGGAGTCAGAAGCTTTCAGAGCTCTCATTAAATTTTGAGTATCACATAGGACATACATACTTTTCCTTCTTCACTAAATTAAGCAAGGAAGCTATGACAATTGTAGCCTTAAGTTAGCTAAGTCAGTTTAGTAAGAACCCTCCATTAAAAGCCTAAATTTTGGGATGAAAACCATGCAGTGAAATTCAATGTGGAGATAAGGATGCACTCATACAGACCAAATTTCAGATCAAAGTAAATCCAAGTTTATTTAAGCAAAGACCCTGTCTTACCCAGGTAAGACCAGCGATTCCTTTGGCCTTTAAGAACTCCCAAGCCTTTGTCCAACTAGGTGTGAATCTTGCACTCTGCTCTCAGACAGTAAAAGTAGAAGGGAAAAGCTTATCTATCTTTTCCTTCTTAATATAGATGATAGCATATACTTTTACATGCCATAGTGAGTAACACTCCTTCATGTTTTATTCCTGTATAACAAGACAAGGTTCACTTATCCATGCATAAATAAAGAAGAAATTTGTTATTTGAAATTTGGTATCTGCTGTTTACACAGATTCATTTCTCTTCCATCAATATACATGGCCCAGCAGTTTTTTAAGAAATTGAGACAATAATAATATATAAAATCTAGAGTGACATCTGAATATAAGATGTCATTAAAGAAGCATTATCTCCATTGGAATGTTCTGCAATAAAGTGTCATCATGGAGAAAGGACACAGAATAATGCTCAAGTACAGTTTTGAGATACTCATTGATACAACAGGCATAGAGTTTTGAGAAACTTAGGCAATCTGAAGACTTTAAAAATAGCTACTGCTGACATAATGAACTCATCTATAAAAGCAATAATATGACTGAACTATGACATTTAATTTAATGGCATAAATTTAATTTATACCATTAAATAAGTTGAATCAACAGCACAAAGTCCCTCTACCTTCCTTGCTTCACTACCTCCTTCCATCCAAGGCAAGGATTTTTTAGCATAAAATATTATGAAAAAGTGTGTATCTACACTTATGTGTGGCAGAGAAAATAGAGATATTGTCAAGGAAAAGCTGATATGTACTATAATAAAGAACAGACAAAAATGATACCAAAGGGGGAAATAGTGATGATAATAATCCAGACTGACCCTGTCCAGGAGTTTTTTGACTTTGTAATCCACAATCAGGAGTCCATGGATACTTATTCAGGGGTATCTGTTAACTTCAATTGGCTTTAGCTCAGTGCACTGAGGACAGCGTGAGTTAATTTGAGGAATTCTCTATGCTCACTAAAGAAAACATTGATCATTGATTTTCCTAGGTCTTTTGGCCATAAGTATCATTGCACCACAAATATTTTCCCTTGACTGGATTCCCACTGGTTTCTAACTAGTCATCTGTTTTTCCTAAGAACTACCAGCTGAACTTCTGAAATTTTTCCTCCTGTATTATAAATATAGCAAATAGAAGCTCTTTTAAGCAATCAATAGGTACGACTTGTGCTTGATTTGAAAACAGTACAGGCACATCAAGAAACTCCTTATTTTTACCACTCATCCAAACCAACCTGAAAAGTTTGTCATGTAATTTTAAAGTACATCTATCATTCAGGGTACTAACTGTTGAAAAATATAAATTTTTCATACATAAGTGTTTACTTAAGTGCCTAAATTGGTCTTGATCTTGTGGCACGTAGATGGCTACATCTAGAATTCTAAACATTTAGAAGTCAATCTATTTTCAAAAATTATTACGAGTCTCATGAAAAGTCAGTGAGACCTTAGAGGCTCCTAAAGGCACATGAGGCAGATTTTCAGTATTTTTTAGGCACTGAAGAAGCAGATGGACACTCCAAATATTTTTCAAAAACAGTCATGTATCTAATTTCCACTGCAGTCAATGACAGGTGGTCCTAGGCAGTTGGGGTTTTTTAAATCCTTCAAGGAATATGCCTGTGCTTTTAGTCACCCCAGTATCTTTGGAAATATGAGTCAGGGTCCTCTGGTACTTGGCTAAATTTTGCTTGTGTACCTTATTGACTACTGGTGAAAAAGGTATCACTATTAAAAGCTCTTTAAAATAAGAATTGGCATAATGACTTCCTCTCTGACGTTAAACATGCTAATACGCTTAGTATGAAATCTTCTTATTTCTAGCATAAATATGTGAGGCATCAGATGAAAGCTAATAATTTCCAAAGTGAGCTAAAAATAATGATGGCTGAATTTGAATAAATATTCTAAGAGGCATTCTGGAACAGACAGTGGTTAATAAGTACTGTAAATGCTACCTTTCTTCTAAACTCATTTGCAAAATGCCAAAGCCTAAACATGGACCACAAACAATAAGGGGTAATGATCAAACATGAGAAAAATTACAATCATTGCAGAAAATTTGAGGCAATGAATATTTTATTGTTTTCTAAACTAAAGTATCTAGTCATTTAGTTATGGATTGTTTTCTTTTATTGTCTTCTGATCAGGAAAAATACAGTTAAAAATCTCTCAAACTTTTAGGATGTCTTATTTTGGAGTTTCATAACTAGGTCTAAGATTCATTTTGGAGTTTCAAGAACTAGGTCTAAGTTCTTGTGACTTAGTCTTAGTTTCAGTTGAAATGAGAGAGCACCTAAACTTGTTGCAATAATTCTAAATACATTGTAAAATAAGGAGTAAGGGAATATGTAGGTTTTATTAAAAAGTATTAGTTTGTGTAACCACAAATAATGAAGGAATGTATAAATTAAACACACTTTTTAAGCATGTGCTGCCACTCGAAGAGCTTATTGAAAGAAGTAGTGACTTAAGCTGAGTTCTTAAGGATCCCTTAAAATCAGGGAATATTAGCCTTAATTTTGGTCATAGAATCATAGAATCATCTGGGCTGGAAGGGACCTTCAAAGGTCATCTAGTCCGACCCCCCTGCAGTCACAGGGACACCACCAACTAGATCAGGTTGCCCAGGGCCTCATCAAGCCTCA